>VYZQ01049883.1:0-22749 GCA_013400655.1 Mystacornis crossleyi
ATATAATATGTACTTATAACATTCCTAAGGTAGCTGCTTTAAAATTAAAAATAGAAGGAAAAAAAGTCCATTAACACCTTGATTCTGAATTCTACATTTAAGCAGTAAATGTAGCAGTAGTTTGTGGGGCAGCATCATCTTCTCCAGAAGCTTATTTTGGGGTGTAAAACCTTAGGCGGGTAAAGGAGGGTGTCAGATGTGCAGAATGCAAAAGGGTACCCATTTCCCTTTTATGAAGTATAATTCTAATAAGTTTTTTTAATGCTGCTTAGCACCCTCCTCCTTTTCCCTGTGAAGAAATGGAGGTGCAGCTGCTTGAGTGTCACTGAGGCCTAAATCTGACTCTTGGGGGCACTGATTCTCAGAATTCCAGGTAATTTCAGCTGGGATTTACTCTGTCCTTGGCCTCTGCTCTCTCCTGTGTTCCTGCCAATTGCCTGAGATGTGATTGCTCCCCCAAATTAAGTGTTTGCAGGGTACAGTCTTTGAGTGCTCCTGTTATCACTCAGTCATAAATAATGTTTATTTTCCAATCTCAGGCATGGAGATTATTAAAGGGAAAGATTTTCACCTCCTTTTTTTGCCTCCTTTTGCTTTTCCGTGTCAGTATGAGAGGGATAAATTCATTAACTGAAGTTACAGGCCTTCACCAGCACGGTGATCTTGTCTTTTGGATTTTTTTGGGTGTGTAGCAGTTTTCAGTTGTGACCACACAGAGTCACTCTCTGCCTGCCACACAGCTGTCAGGAGAAGGGCTGCTGTGGAAAACCCTGCCTAGCCCTCATCTCCTGAGGGAACATGTGCTGCCTCAGAGCTCCTTCTTGTTTGGAGTCATCTCTTCCAGCATTTTCGGTCTTGGGAGCTCTTTGATCCCAGTTTGCCTCTTGGATGTCACAACAATCTGCTCATTACAGCCAACGTGTCACTGATCAGATGTGTGGAATAACCAGGGCTCCAAGTGGAAGAGCAGCAGGGTGGTGAGGAAGGGGCTAAAGGAGAGGCCTGTGAATCACTCCCCATCCCTGGCAGTGTCCAAGGCTGGGCTGGATGGGGCTTGGAACACTCTGGGATAGTGGAAGGTGTTCCTGCCCATGGTAGGGGGGGATGAGATGAATTTGAAGCTCCCTTCCAACCCAAACCAACCTGATTCCAAGAATCCCAAGCTGATATCACCTGATAAAGCCCTTCTGGGAGCTCATGGGAGACAAAATATAGTCTCTGCTGTGCCTTCAGGCCGTGGCTGAAGGACCGTGGTGGGACACCTTGTTTGCATGTGTGGAAAGAACATCCTGTGAGAATGATAAATAAGGCTGTGGAGACGGGTTCTGTTTTCCATGGTGTGCTGTTAATCTGCATGAAAAGCAGAGCTGGGCCTGTTCTCCTTCAGAATTGCCTGCTACTGTATTACATCAGTGCTAAATCCATGTTTTGTTTTGTTCTCCCTTCATGTTTTCTGCGCTGAATTCTTCAGCTCAGTGCACTACATAGGTCAGCCTATTAAAATCAAGGTATAAATAGTGAGAAGTGAGCTTTTTCTTCTGTAAATATTCTGTTTGAAATGCTGTGCCTGACACAACTGGGGCTGGGTTTGATACCAGCTCTCTTGTTAGAAGTCAGTTTTTAATGCCGAATCACATCATCGCTGCTGCGTTTGCAGACTTTGTTTGGGAAAAATACCAGCATAACCAAGAGCTGGGAGGTATGAAATCGGCTCAAGTGCGTGCCAGGGGCTGGGACGCTGATCCCAGATTAGTGTGTCCTGTCCTGCAGGCAGGTGTTCCCACTCCAGAGCCTGAGGATGGGCAGAAGCACAGAGAACTCTTCCAGTTCCAATTCTCTGTGGTTCTCTTGTCCTGTGGTTGGTCTCACTCACCCCCACAGACACGACAAGCTGTAGGATATTGCCTGGGTAGGGATTCCTGCAGCCGAAGCCTGAGAGAGAAGTGTGGCATCCAGACAGGACTTTGTAATAAGTTTGCCTTTATGTTAAGTGAGGATCTCCAAGTGCTTTACAGGCTCTAATTAGAGCTGGTGACGCCCCAGGAGCTGCTCTGATGCTCTGTCCCTCTAATATCTCTGCACAATGAGAGCTGAAAGATGGCCTGTGATTATTCCACTGTGTGCTGTGATCCACTTGGATTCTGCATACTAAGTGAAGGCTTTGATGGGAAATTTCTGAGGAGGTTATTTTGGGGGTTCAGAAGGTGTTGCAGTTTCCCTCCTGTTGGGCTGCTGCTTAAGGAGACATTTTGGATGAGTCTAAATTAATACATTTTTCTTTTCCCACTAGCACTGGCCACTGTTAACTTTCAGAAACTGGAGCCTGGGTTGCTGAAATACTTGGACACAGTACAGGTAAGATGCACAAACACTGTTTATCCACATTTTCCAGCACTAGAAGTGAAGCCTTGATTCTCTGTTTGGGATTTGTATGTTAGTTTGGGGCTTCCTTCTCATTAGGCCAAATCCTTCTGGAATCAGGGAGGGAGGATTTAAGTGTCCTGTTACCCAGCACTTTCTGAAAAGGCTTTTCATCCAGCTGTGCACGGTGTTTACCTGTTAGAGGTTAGGCTTCTTCTCCCACTCAAGTGTTGATACCCAGGAGCATCCCAGTTCACAATTGCCAGACCTCTCTCTTGATGTTTCATGATTTTTTTCCCAAACTTTTTCACCCTGGTGCTGTGGGTGCTCTTTGCAAACTGCTGGTGTGCTGCAGGTCTGTCTGTGCACTGCGGTGGGTGTTCATCTCCAGTGCCTCGTTCAGTGTAGATTTATGAACTTTTAGTGGGTCACTTGAGCATCTTTAACCCCTCCCCGTGCTGTCAGAGGTGTGAATCAGGGAGGGAATTAATTAATTGCCTAATGAACACTTGGTGTGAAAAGTATCCTGATTGTGCTGAGGGAGTGGTGAGGGCATGGCAAGTTTTGGGGTTAGTGACAGGTTATCTCTCTTTACACTCTGGGTCCTCTTCTCCTGTTGCTCTGCTTGCTCCAAATGAATGACATGAGCAGCTGGGATCTGCCCCCAGCCCTGATCAATTCTCTTCTGACCTCTTCCCTTGGCTTTTGCCTGGCTGTGGAGGGAAGTCTTGCTGGCATGCTGGATGTTTGATCCTACAGCTTTCATTTGTTTTCTTTTCCTCTACTGGCAAAAGGGGCTCTGCTGGAAGTGCTTTCACCTCTTTCAGGTCTTCCAAAACTCCCCAACCCAGCAAATGAATAGGACGTGGAACCTTCCCCACCAATGAATGCAACATTGCCCCAGAAAAGCAGCTCCTTCTTTGCTGGGCTAATTATGAGATAGGAAGTGTTTTTAGGGATTATGAAGCTGTTTTGTCTTTTCCTTGTCATGGGTTTTTGTTCCAGAAGGTGACAAAATTCCCTCTTTGACTGGTTTACTGGGGATGGATTGATTAAATGTATCTCCAAGAGCTGGAACGTTTAGAGGGTTACGGGCAGTTGTCCTAATGAAACAAGAGTTTCTTTAATGCCACTTACCTCAGCCAATTCCTGTGGCATCAGATAAAGCTGATATCACACAAAGGGCAAAACTGTCTTGAAATAGACCCCACGAGGCTGGAGGGGCAGCCAGTCTGAGCACACATTGCCTTGTCCATGGGATGGGGTGGGGAGGGATCCTGCAGGGAGCTGGCAGGCAGTGACAAATGGGAAGCAATTGCTCTGTGTGCAGAGCCTTTAATGAAGACCTAATTCCTGCAAATTCTTCCCTGCCAGCACCATATGTAGCATTAAAAAGGCATTAAGCAGCTCAGGTCTGCTGCTGAACCTTGGCAAGCACTGGCTGCCCTGCACCGGCAAACTCTCAGCTGGCAGTGGCATGGCAGATAAGCAGACATTTGTAAATGTGTGTTTCTAGCAGAAACTAAACACTGACAGTTGATTTGTCTGTTTGCTACAGCTCTACCAAACAGCAGCATCCAGAACTGTTTGATAGCACCTGACTATGTGCTCTGGGCTCTGTGTTTTGTGACTAGCAGAGGCACAAAGCTTTGCTTGTCTGTTCTGGGCATTGCTGGCCCACAGCTTTTGTTCCTCGTATGCCCAGAGCTCCTTAGGTGCCTTTTTGTCTGTGCCAGCTGAGAAGAAAGCACTCCTGTAAAACCACGTCCCCACAGTGGGCTTGAACAACGCTTCTCTAGAAAATGGAGTGAGTGCAGGAATGCCCTGAATCCATTTTAACTCCATTTTTCTTTTGACACAGAAAGACCAGCCAAAGATGGTGATGGAGTACTGGACTGGGTGGTTTGATAACTGGGGAGGCCCTCATTATGTCTTTGATGCAGATGGTGAGCACCAAACGCTGTTCTTGCAGGACATTTTGTGGTGAATTTAAACCCCGTGTGAGTGCAGCACATTCTCCCTGGTTTAAAGCCTCATTAGGAAGGCTACTACTGAAAAAATAAACCAACAATTCCAGAACCCCCAGGGCATCTAAAGAGCAGTGAAAACAGAGCTATAGAATGTTTTAACGACTCTCTCATCCTTCTGCAATTGTCTTTGTAATTGGATCATTAGTGTGTTCGTTTTAGGAGTCTGACTGAGGAGTCCTTACAACTTTGCTGCTTAAAAGTAAAATTCCTGCTGGAAGCTACGAGCTTTTCCCCTTTTCACGTGGAGGAGAGGATATTTGAATGTATTAATGCATCAGTAGACATGCTGCCCTTACTGAGGGCAAGATGCAAATCTCAACACAAATCACTGTGATTGCACGGGACTGACAGGGACCAGAACATGTCTGACTTGAATTTCTGGCCCAGATTTGTGGTCTGTGGCCTCCCTGGCACTGCCCTTTTTTTTTGCAGAGATGGTGAATACTGTAGCAAGCATCCTCAAAACAGGAGCATCCATCAACTTCTACATGTTCCATGGAGGCACCAACTTCGGTTTCATGAACGGGGCTCTGGAAGCTGATGAGTACAAGTCAGATGTCACCAGTTACGGTGAGTTTATTTTCGCTGCCTTGCCTGTGCAGCTCTGACTACCCTGGGCTAGTGACAGTCACAACAACACTGAGAAATGATCAGCACAACCACTTTGTCCTGGAGAGATGAGGTGGAACACAGCTCAGAAGCAAATACCTGTCTAAAAGAGGGCTTTCATTGGTGTTTCCAACTCCCAGCCTATTCCAGGACGTGGGGGATTCCTTATTCTGAGTTGTAAATGATGAGTGTCACAGATGTTTACTTGATATCTCTTCTTTCTAGGGAGAGATGGTGATCCAAGACACCATTTTTTAATTTTACCAAGTCAAATTGTGCCATAAATCTCTTTTCATCCCAACAGCCCTTTGTTAAAATTGTTAATTGTTGACTTTATCCTGTGTGAAATTCTGGATATGTGCAAATTAGATCTCTGAAAGTGTGCCGCTCCTTGGCTAGTCTCTAAATTAAGGAATTCTGTGGCTATTTAGTGATGTTTGCTCAGATTAAAGTGTACAGATTCCACACTAGAGACAGAGCCATGAAAATTGTGCCTGGGGCTTGTATTTCTTGCATGAGGCCGACCCAGAGCTGCTTTATATTTTCAAAACGTGCTGCTTTTCCAGATTACGACGCTGTGCTGACAGAGGCTGGAGACTACACATCCAAATTCTTCAAGCTGAGACAACTCTTCAGCATGGTCATTGGTAATTACAATCCCAGGAAGCAAAGCACTACTCTCCCCACACTATCACGTGAGGGATTTGTTTAAATTCTGGCCCTTCTGCTAGAGCCTTGGGGCTCTGCGTTGTTGGGAATTACAGATGGGAGGACTGAACGAGGTCTGGAGGGATCTTGAAGTTGTGTTGTCTGAAATCATTGTTCCATCTTTCTTTTTGCATCCCAGGCCAGCCCCTTCCTCTGCCTCCCATGATTGAAAGCAAGGCCTCCTATGGTGCCATCCTGTTGCACCAATACATCTCTCTCTGGGATGTGTTGCCAGCACTTTTACAGGTAGTGACACCTCTTTTAATGCATCCCAGACCTAAAAGGCATCAACTTTTAGGTGCAAAAGGCAATTTGTGCTGTCTTTTTATCCCACAAGGATGAGGTTGGGGAATTTTTTTTGCCAAGGATATGCAAAGGCAGCAAGTCTTATCTCACCTTTTTTAATGCTACTTCTGTTCTCTTGGAATTGCAGTTTTGCAAGTCCTTGGCTCCTTTCTCTGGTACTTTGGTGTATAGCTTTCTTAGGGTCAGGAGGGAATTTGTGCTGGAGCAGAGCTCCGGAGGCTCTCACCTGTGCCAGAGTGGAATACCTGCTGCCTGTGCATGGTCTGTCAGTGTGAGGAGCCACTCCTGATGTTCAATTTGCTTCTCCCCTGCAGCCCATTAAGTCAGAGCTCCCTGTGAACATGGAGAATCTGCATCTGAACGACAGCACTGGGCAGCCCTTTGGATATGTGCTCTACGAGACTGTCATTTTTGGGGGTGGCCACCTGCACACCAGGGACCATGTCCGGGACCGGGCACAGGTGGGGGCACGGGGCTCCTTAGGGACTCACTCGCGTTGGGTGGAGGCAGGAAATGAGGGAAAACATGAAATTTTAGATTAGTTCTGTGATTCACTCATTCCAGTTCTCAGCTAAGCCTCAAGTCTTATCATTTCTAATTCAATTTCCAGTTCCAGTCTGCTAAAATGTATAACATCTTTAAACATCAGAATGTTGAATGTTCTGAGAATATTTTGATTATTTTATTCCCACCAGAACTGAATCTGTGACACAGTTATGGACACTTGAGTTCTAGTTTCAAGCAGAGGCAATTTCCTCCCCAAATACAGCTTGAGTGATCTGATTATGACATAGTTGATGAGCAGTTGCCGTGGTCTCCTGTGCTCTGTTCTGCAGGTGTTTGTTAACACCATGTATGTGGGGGAGCTGGACTACAACACAGTGGAGCTCTCCATTCCTGAGGGACAGGTAACTGCTGGGGATTGCTCAGGGTGTGGATAACAGAACCAAGATCACTAAAGAGGGAGAAGTCTCAGAAAGGCACCTCCTCCTAACTCAAACTAGCTTGGTGCCCTAATCAAACATCATCTCACCAGTGAAATCGTGGGATTTCACTGCCATTTTGTGATTGAAGAGTGGGGTTTGAATGCTTTTCCATGGAGAAAATTCAAGTTATTGTAGTCCTTTCTGCACAAAATCTGCCAGCCTTCCCACAGCCACAACACTTGAGTACCTGTACCCTGTTTGTGCAGATTAAATCCATGCAGGCTTCATCTTCCTTAGCACAAAGCAGGTTTTAAGGGGGTTTGGAGGCTTTTGGGTCTCAAATTAAATGAGGGGGAATGTCTCTCTTTAGCTCTGAGAGCAGTTTTACCCTGGCAGAAGTTGGCACTGAGAACAGTGTATTGGCTGAGCACATTGCAGCAGAGCTGTGGTGGCTCTAGGAGCAGGTGAGGGGGTGGATGCACTGGTTGTTCTTAAGGCTTGAGGGAGAGTTTATGACATGAGCCTGTCCTGTGTCAAACTCCAGTTCTGGCTCTGTGGGTGATATCAAAATGGGAATTAAAAGTTCAAGAGAAAAAAAAAAAAACAGAAATCTTCTGTGTAAAGGCTGCGAGTTCCTCACTGTTTGCAGCAGAGGACTTTAAAGTAAATTTATAAATTTCAGCTGCCAAAGGTAGTAGTGCCACTTCCCCTCTTCAGCAGCTCCACTGGCCTCTGCTGAGGCTGATGCAGGACCTGATGCTTCTCCTTGTTTGTTTTTTTGCAGGGCTTCAGGCAGCTGAGGCTCCTGGTGGAGAACCGCGGGCGCGTCAATTATGGGCTGGCACTGAACGAGCAGAGGAAAGGTGGGTTTGGTTCTGCACTCCCAAACTCTCCCAGACCTCTCAGTGTAAATGCTGCAGAACTGTCTGTGTGCTTTGCACAGAACCAGCTAAGGGCCCAGCACAGCTCTTGTGATGCTGGTCAGGACTGGGAGTTGGTGGGAAATGGTGTGAGAGAGGGAATGTGTTAAAAAACATCCTCACCCCGTCTGGAACGATCAGAGGAAAAGCAGTGATGTTCAGCTCCCTTCCCCTTGCTCTGTGAGCATGTTACTTCAAGGGAGGGAAGGAAAATACCTTTTTTAATCTGTGTTTTCCCTTGGGGGTTGATATTGGAGGATCACACCATTTAAAAGCTCACACAGTGTCAGGAGGAGGGAACTGCATCCCCTTGAGCAGAACTGACTGAAATGCTCAAGCCTGTCACACACAGTGGTGGAGCTGGAAGAGGTTGATTCTATTTTAGTGGGGAACTATGTGCAAAAGCTCTATAAAATAGATTAATGGAGTCAGGCACATGACTGTATTGATTTTATTTGATGCAGAAAAGTTGCGTAAAGCCTAAGTGCTGCCTAGGCAGCCTCAGTCCTGTGATTAGGAGGCTGCATTAGGACCCAGGCTCTGCCTGCTTCAAGGAGAGCAGCTTTAACAAAAGGGTGCTAAGGGTGAATGACTTATTGTCCTGGTTTGGACAGGTGTCTGCTAAGGAAGGCAGGAGTCCCCCTCCCACCCCGGACTATTATAATTTTGAAAGTGAGGGGCTTTCAGGCAAATATATCAGAAATAGGAATAACAGGTCTTTACTTATATATATACATATATGTACAACAAGGCAAAGGAAAAAAAACAACAATAACTAAGGCAGTAACAAGTAATAGGAATCAGACCCCAGTGACAGCTGCTGGGGCTGTAAGGCACTCTCCCTTTTGCTGCAGCGATGGCCGGAGTTGACAAGGGCGCTCCGGAGCGAGGTCGGGGAGCACGGGGGAAACTTAACTTGCCCAAGCCGNTAAGGTGCCTTAAAATTCTGGGATGGAAAGCCCTGGAGCAGCCCTGGGTGTCAGTGCTGGCCCGTGTTGTATTTTGCTGTGCCTGTTAGAGAAGTGATTGACTGCTTTAAAAAAATCTGTGCATGGTCAGCTCACTAAACCCCAACAATACCAACAGCCCCTACCTGCTGCCTGTCCAACACATCCCAGTGTTTTCTGCTGGGAGGGGGTTTGGGGCCCTAGTGAGTTGAGGGAAAGGAGAGAACAGAGAGGCCAAAGTTTAGTAATGCTCCCCACTCAATCTGGATGAACAGTGGGACCATGTGGACTCTAATTCCATTGCAGAACGTGGCTGCTTTCCATCTCCTGCTGTTCCACAGATTCAAATAGCAAAATCCATCAGCTTTAGCTGCTCCTCAACTCTTCATGACCTCCATTGCTCTTGCAGGCTTAATTGGTGATGTCTTCTTGAATAAAACCCCCTTGAGGAACTTCAAGATTTACAGTTTGGAGATGAAACCTGCCTTCATGAAAAGGTTTGTATGATTTCAACTTTTTTTTTCCCTTCCTCATTTGAAACCACTGGTTTTCCAGCAGTGCAGTATCTGAGAGGGAGCAGCTAAATGAGGCAACCTGAGGTAACAGTGGGGAGGTGGATTTCTGCACTAATCAGTTCCTCACTGATACCTTTGCCTGAAATAGTGCAGGAAATGGTGCCAACTGATCCATGCCATTGTTTAGGGAGACTTCTAATCCCACTGTGCAGGATTTAAAGATTTCCTTACAGCGGGGTTAGATCAGGTAGGTAAAAACCAGGCTTTACCCCAACAGGAAGATCCCCACACACCCACATGTTGGAAATTTCGTGTCTTTCTGGAAATTACCAATCTGGCTGATATATTTAGTAATTCAGACTGGCAAGGGATGGATTAATTCTAGAAAGCTACTGATAGTGCATTAACAATCCAGATGGCTCCCTCTCTTTTATGTTGTTTTGCTTTATTTCAAGGAAGGAAATCTAGCAGGGGGATGTTGAGGGGCCTCTGTCAGCACATACAGAAAACCTCAGCAAATGTTCCAGGCAGCAGGCGCCCTATGGACTCCAGCCACAGTCCAGAGACACTCTTTTCAGTGATGTTTTTAATACCAGAAAGCAACTTATGTGCATCCCCCGAGATATCTCAGCTACCCCATTTTGTGTAGGATGGAGAAAGGCCATGTTAAACTGAAATGGGTTTTAAAAGGAAAGAAGTCCACATTCTGAAATGTCTAAGGACAGTTTTACCAGGTGCTGGGGGGCTACCTGAAGGATTCCTATTGATGGGGTAACTCACAGCCTTTTGGACTGCAGGGTGTTAGAGGAATATTTCCAGAGAGGAGCATTAAAGCAAGTGAGCTGCCATGCTCAAACAAAAGCAAGATTAGTCACCACTACCCTCAGCTCCTGGCTGCTGACCAGCAGCACTGAAACACAATCAGCTCACAGTCTCCTCAGGGGAGGAGGGAGAGGAGTGTTGTGAAAGGAACTGTCACAGGCTTTTGGTTGAATAATTCAGTAGCAGCCAGGCTGCACTGGATCAATAACTTCCCCCAGCCCAAGAGATGCAGTTTGTAAGGGTTGGAGGAAACATTCTGATAGAAGCTCAAGGCTTCTGTGGGATTCTACACTCCTTATTTCCTCTTCTGTTTGTGCCCTGCTCCCAAATTGTTGCAACAGGTAAGAAATAATGTCAGACTTCCCCTAATTACTGCAAACATGCAGGGATGTGTTTGTGTTCCTCGACAGGAGCCGTGGCAACAATGTCTGGTTTGAATCCTGTCAGTTCTGCAGTTCCCTTTAGCAAGCCACAGATATTTAAAGCACTCTGGTAGATCTGAAGGATCCTCAGCAACCAACATGAAGCCGAGCTTTTATCCCAGAACGGTTTGGGTGGAAGGGGCCTTAAAGATCCTCTCATCCCACTCCTGCCATGGGCAGGGACGCCTCCACTATCCCAGGTTGCTCCAACCTGGCCTTGAACACTTCCAGGGATGGGGCAGCCACAGCTTCTCTGGGCAACCTCTGTCAGGGCCTCATCACCCTCACAGGGAAGAATTTCTTCCCAATATCCAATCTAAACCTCCTCTCTTCCAGTCTGAATCCTTTCCCCCTTGTCCTGTCACCACATGCTCTTGTAAAAAGCATTTCCCATTGCTGTGAAGCATCAGAGGTGGTGACAGCCCCAGGTACCTTTGTCTTGTACCCCAGCTTGGCCTGCCAGGGATGTGGATCCTGGGGACAGAGGCAGGTGGCCCCAGTGCCCTGTATGAACTGTCCCTCTCTTGCAGCTTGCAGCGCATGTCTGGCTGGAGCACAGTCCCGGATTACTTCGTGGGGCCGGCGTTCTTCCGCGGGAGGCTGTGGATAGAGCAGCAGCCACAGGACACCTTCTTGAAGCTACAGGCAAGTCCTGGTTGGTTTTAATCAAGGTTTTTTTAAAAGCTGGTTAGAGAGACTGTAGTCTTCCCCCTGTCTTTTAGAGAATTATTCTGAGGGGCTGAAAGTCTCCTCCAGGTAATTGTTAAGTGTGGAGAGGTCCTGATGAGAAAACATCTGCAGTACTGACCCTGCACAGCTGCCAGTGACCACTTCAGGTTTTTTTTATTGGAGTACAAATGCGATTTTCTAGTTGCAGAGGAGTAATGGGCACAGAAGATAATGGAGGCCCTTGTTTTATCCCTCTCTCCTCAGTGTGACATGGAAAGAGACTTCTTTGTGACCATGGCATGGGAGTTAGCATTCCTGTCATCTTTCTGTGGGAGATTGCATAGACCTTCAGATGAGATTTTAAGTATTAATAAACTTCCTTCTCCGATTTCCCTCCCTTAAAGCCAAGGCTTGTGCCCATCCTTACTGTCCTGCTCACTTTCCCATTTATTGGGAAAATCATATTTGTTGTAAATCAGGCCAGCCAGCAGCAATTCAGTATTTCTGTCACTTGGGAAAGAGGTGAGGGCAGATATTCCATGCTTGGGAAGGAATAAAGCCCTGTCTGTTCAAAGGGATGAAATTTCCTGTTCGAGCACGAATCACAGATTGCACATTTTTGAAAGCTTTATCCTTTTAATGAGTACATTAAAGGTAACTCCTGTTCAACAGGGCTCTTTTAAATGTTTCTGGCTGCAGGGCTTTGCACAGGGAAAGCAAGCAGAAAAGCTGCAGAAAGTGGCTGGAAAGAATGCAAGTGTGAGAGCAGATTTGGTTTCCTGTGGGGATGCTAACAAGGCAGCAGAGCTGCATCAGTAATCCCGTGTTCTGCCTTGATTCCAGGGCTGGGAAAAAGGAGTGGTGTTTGTCAACGGTCAGAACCTGGGAAGATACTGGAAGATTGGACCTCAGGAAACACTTTACCTTCCTGGGCCTTGGCTACGGAGAGGGGGCAACGAGGTGAGAGGCTCTGCTGGGACTGCTCTTTGCCTGTTGGTGTTGTTAAAGATCCATGTCCCAAAGAGCCAGACATACCCAGCACATCAGTTATCCTCCCTTAGCTGAAAGCCAGCACAGCAGAGGGGAAGAGCCATGCAATCTCCTAAGATCTGTGAACATTAGGGAAGGTACTGCCCTAAAGCTGGCTCGGGCTCTGACAGCAACGAAGGGGTGACAAGGTTGGCAGCTGAACTACAAAGCTCTGCCCCAAATTGGAAATTGAGACAAACCTGATGTGATGCTGCTTCATTCCTGCACCACATGGTGCCGAGGCAGAGTCTCAGTCACTATTGATCTCTTTAAGTGGTGCTTCCTTCCCCTCCTCCTAAAAATATTTAAGGCACCCCAGGTTTTGTAAGAAGGGATTTTCTCTCTCCCTGTGCAGATTGTCATCTTTGAGGAGCGCACGGCGGGACGGATCATCCAGTCCGTGGACATCCCTTATTTAGGACGGACCCAATACGTGGACTGAGCAGAGCTGCTTTCCCATGTTTGGCTCATCCTGAGTATTCCTGGTTGCATGGCGTGATGGCTCAGCCACTTGGGCATGCTAATTTCCACTAGAGCCAGGGAAAGGATTTGCCCTCTCAGAGGAGAGGCCAGCCGGAGGAAGCAGGGCCGTTGTTCCATGGATGGATGGATGCAGCAGCTCATTCACTGGACTACTGAGAACCTCCAGCCTGGATGGCTGCGCATGTTCTGGACCATCTGGTGGATGTGGGGGAGTAAAAAAGGTGCTGGAGGCAGGTGAGAGAGAGAAAAAGAACTGAAGCCATCTGAACTGAAAGCTGAGCTCAGCTTTCCAGGGACTTTCAAAATGTGCTATCGCTGGCCTCCTCATTTTTATAATTAGGTAGGAAGAAAATAGTTGGTGAACATGTGAGTAATCAGGTGTGGAAACCATTTTGGTGTGCTTTGAGGCAAATTTTAGCAAGTCTCTGCAAAAAGGCCATTATGTGTTCCCGTGTTGGAAGCCAAGATGGTTGTCAAATTACTTTTAATTTGAGCTTTTTTTTCCCACTAAGTTTTACTATGGAGGTTGTCCCTCAAAAGGAAAAAGAAAAAAAAGTTTTAAAATGAAATGTGTTTTGTCTTCTATCAAATGTATCATTATGTTTCAGGCCAGGCAGGAATGAGAATTCCCAAGGAGGAGAAAAGAACAATTGAGTCTTGCAGTCCTCTCCACCTGTGCTTGCACTGTGAAGCACTTAAAGATGAAATTCCCCCTTGGAAAATGAGCAGGGATCAGATTGGGGGTGGGATAGAGGCAAAGGGACTGCAAGTGGGAAAACTCATCCCTGCTTTCTCCTTAAAGCTGCTATGGGATCTTCGGTCCTGGTTTCTTTTTTCTTTTTGTCCCTCTAAACAGAAACTCAGGATTTAGGTAAACATGACGTTCTTTTAACTCACCAGCTCCAAGGCACAGAGGAGCTGCAGCCTCCTTAGGGAGAGGAAGAGATCAAACTCGAGCTGTGAATCCTTCAGAACCTTCAAGGAGTTGCTGCTTTCTGTGCCAGCTAACAGGATTCAGGCTCCGAGAGAAACACCAGACTGTGTCTGTAACAGAGGTGCAGGGTATTCTGCCTCTTAGAAACCATCATTTTATTTAACAAATTTAAATACAGTTTGTTTAAAACTGAGAACAGACAGTGCAGCTGGAACACACTCCATCCCGGCCACGTCTGGTCACACCTATCTCTGCTCTGGGACAGCTGAAAGGGCCGAGGCTCCTGTGGCCAGAGCAAATGTGCAGGGCTGTGTTCAGAACTCCATCCTTTGCATTTTTCTGAAAGTTATTTCCTTCCAAGGCGGGAAGGTTGGAACCCAGCAGGGACTTGAATTCAGATTAGAGAACCAAAACATGCAGCTCGGAAAGAACATCAGCTGGAAACTATATCAATGTTATGAAAAGGTGGTAGTCCTTGAAAAATGTCTTTTTCCACTGTAGGGTTTGCAGGCTGAAGGGAACTTGGAAGGCCAGTACAATAACAGAATACATCTACTTGAGTACAGAGTTTTAATCCAAGATAACAACACCTGTTCCCACATAGCAGCCAGCAGCATCCAACATTTTCTATCCAAGTGGTGCTTCAGCCATTGCATCTAAAAGGAACATTTTTGTAAAGGCTTCTGTGGCTGGGAACTAAAGAATGTGACTTTTCCCCAATGGTTCTGATACACAGTGGGAGAAAATTTACAAAAAATATTTTCCTTTGAAATATCAGGAAATACACAATGTCATTAGTCCAAGGACAGACTTCTGCACCATGAAGCCAACAATCAAACCCAGACCATTTAAATAGTTCTGTGTGTTAGGGCTAAAAATAACCACGTCTATTGCAGGATTACATTTTCCCTCAGTTCAAAGGTGAAATTGTGCTTCAGACCTTTTTGAAAGAATTGGGACACTGGGGGGAGGTGGGGGTTGTGATCAAAGAATTGACAACAGTTATGAAGGGGGAGGGAGGGAATTTAGGGGTTTTGGCTGGGGAGAAGGGGCCTGTTGTACCTCAATTGTTATCTCAGCAAGTTTGGCAGTCTCAGAGTCACCCACGGTGGCAGCACCCAGGTCCCACCTCTGCACTGCTCAGACTGTGTCAGTCACTGAGGAGCAAACCCCACCTTCAGCACAGAGCCCCTTTTCACCAGCACTGCCGTTTGGTGTCACACACCAGAAGAGGTGACTGATGTCCTCCTTGATGCCACCTCAAGTCAGGTGCTGAGCAAACAGAGCACTGAGCCCAGGATCCCCTTCCCAAGGGTGCTCTCTGTCCATCAGAGATGACTGGGAACTGCTCCAGGGTGGCTTTTCACTCCAGGAGTTCTGCAGGAGCAGAAATAGGGGCTGGGGCTGAAGGATACATTCCAGTTACATGGGAAATGCACTAAAATCACCTCAGCATCCAGTTCCTAGTTTGAAGCAGTTTTAATTTTTAAGAGTGGAAATTTGCCTTTATGTAGGAGCACCCTTCAGAGAATCCCACACGTAATGCTCACAGGAACCAAATCAGGGCTAAACAGGACCAAGATCTGGATGAATATTATGGTGTATGGCCCCAGAAATCTCATTAATCTGCACTTCCAATTATTTTAGCATTTTTAGAGACCCACATGCTGGTAACACGACTCCACCAGGATCAGCGGTGAACTGGTGGTGATTAGCATCTCCCTGATCCTGTCCCTCCATCCCACTCTGGGGACATCCCCCAGGGGTCTTATAAGAACGATGGGTACAAACCTTTTAGCGGGGATAGGACAAGGGCTGATGGTTTTAAACGAAAAGAGGATATATTAGATACAAGGACATTTTTTTACGGTGAGGGTGGTGTAACACCGGCACAGGTTGCCTGGAGACGTGGGGGATGCCCCATCCCTGGGACTATCCAAGGCCAGGAGGAACCTGGCCCAGCCGAAGGTATCCCTGCCCATGGCAGGGAGGTTGGACCAGAGGACCTTTAAAGTCCCTTCCACCCCCAACCCTTCTATGATTCTGTGAACACCGAGAAATATCAGGGTGCCCCCCAAACTGTGAAACTGGGGAAGGAAAAGGAGAGGGAATACAGAGAACAGTGATGCTTCATGGGTTTGTTCTAACCTGCCTTGCTTCTCCCCCTCCCCCAAACCCTTCCTATCTTGTGCAGCGTAGCAAACACCGATTAAACGAGGTTTAAAATTAAGGGCTAAGGTGCCATCTCGGAAGGCAGCTGTCCCCTCCACGGCCGGAGCGCTGCTCGGACTGTCGCACACGTGGTCACGAGGTTCGCGTGTCTCAGCAAAACCAGTCCCCAGGGGCACTGCCGTGACTCTCACCCGCACCCAGGTGCTGCCCCTGCTCAGCGCAGCCCCATCCCGGCGGGGCTCCAGCGCGGCGAGCCGGGAGCTGGCAGTCCTGACGTTTCTGTGCTTTTGTCTCCACCTCCGTAGCGTCCGCTTGTGCTCCGAGTCCAGGAGGAAGGGCAGGGGGTCCTGGCAGTTCATGTATGCAGTGTTGCTTGGTTTCGGAAGGCTAAAACTCGCGGGAGGCAGCAGAGGTCCTGGCTCCCGCCTGGCCGGCTGGGTGGGTGCTGCGGAGAGGAACCTTGCGGGCTGTGCATGAAGAAATCTTCTGCAACAGAGACACAAGCAGCATGGGTATCACCCCTCTGCCTCGCTGCAGAGCCATCCCAAAGCCCTCTCCCCCTGCATATCCTTAACTGTGCTTCCTGGGCTGGGGGAGAAGCGCTGGAGAACTCCAGCCCTTCTGCAAAGCCTCTCCCTGGCACAGAGAACCCGGGGCAGGCTCTCCTCCTGCCCTGCCAAGGCCACAGAGCAGCAGGCACGGCCCCATCCTGCTTCCCTCAGGGGATTTGCCATTCTTGGTAAAAATTCACCACTGCTGAGCAAATCTACCCTTCTTGCTCCTGCTTCTCAGGACTCAAGAGCAGCAACCTCCTCTCCCTCCAGGCCTGGTTTGACACTCCAGTTTAAGGGAGTTGTGCATTTATTTTTTTGCCCGTAATAATGAAGCACAGCTCCACAGGCTGGGTGCAGATACAAGCGAACAGCTCGTCCTTCACTCCTGCAACGCCACTGCAGAAATACCCAGGGCAGGAATAAATACAAGTCAGCCGTCAGTGTGTGCGTTCTTTCCTCCTTTCCACTGGAAAAGACATCCCATGCTCTCCTCAGGTGAACAAACACCTTAGCTGGAGTTTAATCCACACCTTCCCATACTCGTCACTGCCTCTGTGTGGCTTCAGTGTGAGTATAAATTAAATATTTCACTCAGTGAAAGTTCTGTCTGACTTCAAAATCCTTCAGCTGGTACTGCTGTGGATGGTACGGCTGGTACTGTGGATGAATCCACACCCTTTACCCCTATGCTTCAGCTGTATTAGGCAGTTAACAAGGCAACCTTGTTTAGACAAGGATTTTTCTTAATGGTGTAACTTCTGCCTAAACTCCTACTCCCTGCATTTCTCTTCTTCCCCTCAACCTCTCACCAGGTATTTAGCATTTTTTCTTAACAGATTAACTTAAAAAGAGAGAGATTAACTAATGGTCTTGAGATGTTTAGCAGTAAGGGAAAGTCAGAATGGGGAAAAACGGCATTTAAAAGAGCTTGTATGTTTCTCCTGCCCTTGTCTAACTTCTCATTGCTGTTAGGAACATGTGCTCTTACCTGGTGGTGGTCTCCATTCAGCCACGCACAGTCAGATTTCCACATTGGGATCTGTGAATCCTTTCTTGCCCTCGTTCACCAGCACAGGCTTTTCTGTCCTTGTGTGCCAGACTAAAATCTGAAGAAGCCAGCAGAAGTCATTAGCTGCACCTCTCCAGTGCACTAACAAATATTCCTGCACATTAAATCAATAGTGCAATTTAACCAGCCACCCTGGAGCCTAATGGTGCATCCGCTGCTGAGAGGGGCTTTGCATAAACCTTCATTTAGGTAAAGCTGCTGCTCTGCAAAATGCACAGTGCACAGAAATTACCCATTTTACAGTGTGCTGTCGTGGGACATTAACCTACTCCTTCCACGTAGTTATCGAGCAGCTTCCTCGAAAGGCTCATCAGCCTTCCAATCGAGTAAGGCAGCTCCCACCCAGCCAGGGAATCACATCCCTGCCTCCCCACAGAGCCGGTTCCTCACTCTGCTTCTTGTTTATCACCTTGGACTGGTGTGGAGTCACTCAGAGGGGAAACGCAAATTCCTGACATTCAGGTCGCGTTGAGAGGAGAAGAGGCAGCTGGATGAGCACCGCCAGCCCTTTCCATCACCTCCCCTGCCTTTGCCTGGGGGAAATAAATATAAACTGCATTTTTCAGCACATCCCTGAAAATCCACTACTGGGGAGAAGACATCAGTCTGCCCCCTAACCTCGGCATCACTTCTCTTTTCACTCCTGAATTCTCTCCAGAGCCTGAAAAGCCAGGAGACTGTCACCAAGCTGGGAAGGACTCACTGCTGCTGCAGAGCTGTTGCAGCCTCTGCTGTCTCAGAGCTGCTGAGGCAGGAGCTGCTTTCAGAATCCTCCCTTCTTCCCATGAGCTCTGGACTGCACACATCTTCTCATAACCCAGTACTACCCTATGGGTCCCCTCAAAAGGCCCCTCCCCAATCCCTTCAGAATGTTGGCCCCACACAGCCACCCCCTATTCTGTACCAGATATTAAACCCCTGCTCCAGCTTGCTTAAAACAGAACTGAAGCTTCTCCTAAAAGCTTCCCTCGGTCTTGGCAGCAAAGTTGCACAGAGATCAACATCTGTGGAGAAGAACTGGTAAAATCTGAGGTGGCTGAGTATTTCTGGGGGGCTATTATAGCAAATTGTTTCTACTTGCTGTGCTCAGATGCTTCTGGAAGCTGCTTAAAATACTCATTGCTTTCCCCCTAGAACTGGGATTGCTGGGAGCAGCTTTATCCTCTCCAAGCAGGTCTCCTGTTCCCCCTCACCTGTGCGTGGCTGTTTCCCACCCCGTGAGGTTTCCCTCTGGTTGCCATGACAATCCCCTGCACACCGAATCCCGCAAACCACTTCCACCCAGCCCCTGCCTTCCTGAAAAACGAGGGCATGTTCTGCTTCTAAAGGATGAATAAAGCCCTTTTCAAACCCTCCTGGTTCAAGCAGAGCACCTTCCCCCACCTTCCCAAGGAGCTTGTTTGACCAAATTTGTCTGTGATGTGAGCAGTCACCTCCTGCGTGGAGCGTAAATCTCTGCTGATACTCAAGCAGTAGAGACCAACTGCTGGCTGGAGTGGGTCCAAAAATCCATTTCATCATCCCCCACAAGCACTTCAGAGTCCGCTTATCAAAGTTATCCCAGATTCCAGCGCTGCTCTCCCCACCGCAGCGGCTCTGCTGCAATTACTGCGCTGCTTGCCAGGGAAAAGGCAAAACCAAACAGGGCTCATGACTGGCTCTCTGCAGGCACCACTGACAGGTCCAACAGCAGAAAGGATAAACCAGGTCCTGGAGAAATCCTGTAGCCAGTTCTCCTCTCCAGAGGGAGCTGGTGAGGGCCCTTTACACTCCTGACAGTCCACACTCAGCCCTGCTCGTGGCCCAGGGACTCACTCACACTTCAGCAACTCCCACCACACACTCCACAAGCAGAGGACCACAACTACACATTATCAGTGCTCTCCCTTCAGTTGGATCCCACTTCTGCACTGTTACTGCCAAAAAAGGCAGATTAAATGAGCTAAAATGGACCCATTTTCAGAGTCTGCAGCTTGATACAGCAGCTTTTACCATTTTTCATGCTGTGCTTTTTAATGTGGGAGGTAGATCACCATTTAGTACAGAAACCTTTGCTTTTCCTTTCAGCCAGTGCTTGGTTTTTTCAACAAGCAGCGTGCTTTATGTCTCAGGGAAGCTTTGGCTCTCTCACAAGAGACCAAACAGTGAGGGGGACCAAATATCTGGCTTTTCCTGAGCAGTGGTTTTGTACAGGTCACCTGAGGGACTCCCCTTTGAAAATATTACTGCAAAACCCTTCCAGTCATTTCCAGCCCTGCCATTTGGAGTCACAGGACTCAAAACAGATCCAGCAGATTACAGAGACTCATCTCCACAGCAGAACAATTCATTGTCTTCCAACAGGAGATTAAAAAACAGACAGGAGAGTCGACCTGCAGTGGGAGGGGGTCACAGGGTTTCCAGCACACAGACTCTCCCAGGAGGGGTTCAGGAGTTGTCTGAAATGGAAACTACAGAATATGAAAAAAAAGAGACACCAGGCTGAAAGGGCAGCTTTGCTCCCTGTTCTCCATCCTGACAACAAAATGTTCCCCTGACTGTGGCATTAATGGTGCCCATGGGCCCCCTGACTCTCCTTTAGTCCCCCCTGGCTGAGCTCACTGGAGATTATTCTCCGGGGTGTTAATAGAAAGTGGGGAGCAGAATGTCCCTCCCTCCTTCCATCAGCCTCATGGGAATGCCAAATCTCAGACCTCCCTCCTGTGCCAACGGATTGAAGAGAGGATGGTTTGATTTGGGGGAGTGGGGAAATGCATGAACAGCAGAACTCTAAACACAGAGAATCCTTGCAAAGCCTTGTTTTCTTACAGCTCCGGGATAAACTGATCCTTCCCTCCTCATAAAGAGGGATAACTTTCTCCTCAGCAATTAGTACCAACTTTCTTTACTTTCTCTTTCATTTTAGGCAGTTCCCAAATCCAAGAAAATAAGCAGGATACGTGGCCTTTGGCCTAGACTTCAGCTTTTTGCAGGAGTATGTGTTTGTGGGCTGAACTCTGATCAATATTACCAGCACAACTCTGCACACAGGGAAGGCACTATTTTTGGAGAACAGATGTCTGTGCTTATTTCACACATTCCTCTGATCCCTCCTTAATGACTCTACCTAAGCACATCATAATTTTTAATGTAAATCTCCATGCAAAGCAGGCGTGTGGTTATGTTTAACAGAAGTAAAGCATGACAAGTGCTGGGAGCATAGGAGAGAGAGAGAGGAGCCTGTGCTTTGATCTCGGGGTGAGAGGACCCCAGACCACAGCTGGCTTTGCTCCTTCTCTGCTGCTGGCCTGGACTCTGCTCCTGGTAATATGGGGGAGTAAAACCAGAAATGGAGACTCTCAGGGAAATGGAGGCTGCTGGCAGCAGCTGAAGCAGAAAGGCAGAGCCCAACCTGCAGAGCTGGGCTCAGAACTCGCCAGGAGCAGACAGCATTCAGCTCGCAACAAGGACCCTTGTGAGCTCTTCCCAGCCCAGCCAAGAAAAGAAGCACAGTCTGCTTCCAATGCTGGGCAGCAATCCCTGCTTCTTCCTCCTCATCCCTGACCTGTGTCACAGCTCTGCCTGGCTCCAGCATCGTTTGTTTCCTCCTGCCTGGAAACAACCTTTTCCTTCCTCTCCTTCCTCCAGCGTTCCTCCAGGGCCGTCATTCCCACCCCCAGCCTTAAGCACAGCCTCCTTCCAACAGGTATTTATTTACAGCAAAGACAATAGAGCAAAGACTGAATACCTGGCCGTGGAGTAAACACCCCTAATCTTCTCTACAGCAGCCTAAAAGCAGCTTGTCCATCTCTCCTGCCTGTTGGAAACACATTTATTTCCACACAGGGCCCAGGAACGGGGATCTGATTTTAATCCAGTCTCTTTCCCTAACCTTGGGAGGCTGGTTGTGTTATTTGTCCCAGCATTGGACAGCCAAACACAGATGTGTGGATTCAGAGAGGCACAGCAGGTATCAGGTAAAACCCAGACTTGCTCCTTTCCCTGGGCTTCTCCTCCGTATTACTGGATTCCTTGTGAGAGCACTGGAAAACTTTGCAATCCCTGTTTTTTTCGAAGGTTGGGGGCTGTGGAGCAGTGCACATGGAAATCACACAAAAGGTATTTGAAACACTTTTTTTCCTATCCCAAGAAGGGATGGAGACCTGGATCCAACACTGGGACTGATGGCAGTAACAACTTACTTGTAATAAAAAAACAGTTCTGTTGGGGTAATTAGGCAATAAAGGCTCTCTAATTCAGACTGGCTGATGTTTATAACAGACAAAGGTGTGAGAGTGCTACACAGGGGTCTCTGACCTCAGAGGGACCCCCAGCACAGCTCCAGTGTTTAGGGAACCCACTCAGAAAGCTTCAAAGCCCTTGACAACACCTCTGCTGCTGATGGCCTGTGAGTGACACTTGTCATACTAACCAGCTTTCTCCCACGGTGTCTCCCATGCTCCCCTGTCAGCCCAGACAGATCCATCTCACATCCCAGACTGGGAAGTCTTTAGGAGAACCATCAGTGTGCTCTGGGTTTCTGTGTTATTTAACACATGGGGTCCTGCTCCTTGACCCAGCAATGTGTGCAGTCAGTATCGATCACTCAGCTGACAGCAGTGAAACCCCCCCAAAAATGAAGTTTCCTGGAAGCCTCCTGGAGCTCAGAGCACTATCCCATGCACTAAAACATTTCTGTGTTAGCTCTGACACAGAAAGATCCAGGTTTTTGTGGGCACCAACAGCACAGACATTGCACAGATGTCAGGAGGGAGAAGACAACTTGGCAACAAGGCAGAGACTGTGTGAACAGCCCTTCCCTGCAGCCAGAAAAGGCTGTGGCTGGTGCTCCTGGATTACACCTCACGTGGGCCCGCAGAGCCAAACCTCACCGTGTCACAGCACTCAAACCCCCTCCGGAATTCACATTAAACAACTGACATGCTTTTCTCCCATGGAATTCCCTGCTCTAGGGGATCAGCAAGGCCACGGTAAGCTCACCTTAAAAATAATATTTTTTAGGGGTAATGTAAGAAAGAACAGCTATGGGGGAAAGAAGAGCCTGTATTTCAAGGCTTATGCAACCACTAGCAGCCTGCAACCAAAACAGGTAAGTGCCCTTCACACATTTTAGTGAGTAATCACCCATTCCCAGCTTCCACGAAATGAGGGTGTGCTCCCTCCAAACACAGAGGAGCAGAGGGGAGGCTCACAGCTGCCTGAAATTTCTTCATGAAGGGCAGGGGATGGGCAGGCACTGACCTCTTCTTGCTCGTGACCAGGGACAGGACCCA
>VYZQ01049889.1:0-17617 GCA_013400655.1 Mystacornis crossleyi
CAGCTATTCTGGGATTCTGTGAACAGAAGGGTTTGGAAGGCAGCTCTGAAGCTCACTAGACCTCCTGTTGGAGCTGTAGAAGCCTGTAGCACTTTTATTTCAGAGGGGACTAAAAACCGTTGCCGGAATCACTCAGAAGGGCACAGTCTGACGGATCTCATGGAGGAAGGTCGTCACCGATGACACTTCTGACCTCGCAACACAGGTGTGACCTTCGACTCCAAACTAACCCCACGCTGTTTGGGAGATGATGAACATAAGAACTCTGACTTATCTTGGGCGAGGTCAGCTGCTGGACACATACCCCTGGGGGTCAAGCCCTGCCCTGCAGCACTGACCTTGCCACGACAGGAAGAAGAAATTGCAGCACCAAGAGGCAAGTAACTGACTCAAGGTCCCACGGGCAGCACAAGTGGCATCCTGCATCCAATGAGCCCTCACCGGGACTGGCTCTTTGCCTGGTTAAGAAATTCCAGGACTCAAAATGCCACTGGGAACAGCCTGCAATGGAGCATCTAGAATTACCACCTCCAGCAGAGCTGCTTGTAGGAAACAGTGCTGTTATCTCTGTTTTAATAGCAAAGTGTTCTGTAGACACCCTGCATTTCCAAGGAAGAGGGAATATCTAATCACCTCTGGAGAGCAACCAGGACAACATGCTTTCTATCTGTAATGATAATGATTTCTAACAGTATCACTGTTTCCATTACTACTCTCCTGGGACTGTCAGAACTGAAAAGAACGTGTGTTTTGTGTAAGCCTTGAAATGCCGTGGCCTGGCTGAGTGGGAAATGCTGCTGGAGCCAGGAGAGTGTGAATGTGTGACTCTACTGGGGCAGATTATATCATATTGATACAGGAAGTGAGAAAAAAGAAGTCCAGTGGGGGAAATGAGTAGGAAAGCACTGTGAGCATAGGGATTGGGTTTCTTTACTCATGCTGGAACGAAGAGCAGAGCGCTTTGTTCCACCAACTGCCTGCTGTGCTGGGATGCCTCCCTGTGAGGTACCAGGATGCCTGCTCTGCTAGGGTACCACACACAGCTCATACAAGGCCTGGGGCTCCTTATGAACCTGAGAGCTCAGGGCAACTCCCAGTCACGTACCTCAGTTCCCCACACCACCCTGTGAGGCCAGTGCTGTGCTCCGTGATCTGCTGAATGTCAGGACAAATGAAAGAGGAGGGAAGATCCAAGACTCCCTGCAACTCTTCAAAGCCTTACCCAGAGCTCACCCTGTCGGGCTGTTCAGAACAACGGGCATGGGCTGACAGAGACATGAGCTGTTCCCTCCTCCAACACGAAGTATCTCCATCCCTATTTTACAGCTGGAGTGCATTTCTTCTACAGAGAACTGGAAAGAAGGAAGATCTCCTGAGCCTTAGGGCTACTGCTTTATCCACAAAACTACACAAAAGGTTTAAAGTCCGAATAGACAAAACCTGGCTTCATCCTCTCGAGTCACTGGTTCAGATTCCTTCATGAGCTTCAGTCCAGGCTTCTGGTGGTGCAGAGCTGCCTCCTGTGACAGCAACACCGAGATGGGACTCTCTTGGCTACCAGCAGACCCAGGACTAGGAGGGACACAGCACGCCACTGCAATTTTTTTCATTATCACCTAAAGAGCAGGTATTTCACGGCTGAGGTTTGGAACAATATGGTCTTTAAGGTTCCTTTCAACCCAAACCATTCTCTGATTCTGCACAGCCAGTTTATGGGGAGCTCCCGAGTAACCAGGCTAAAGAGTGACAAACAACCATATTCAAGTTATCCAAATGGGGTACGGAAAAAAACAACATTGCAATTCCATGCAGGAACTGCTGTTCCAGGTTCAAGGAGCCCACAAAGCCTGATGTTTGCATAGCCCAGCACAGAGATGCAGAAAGCCCAGGTTCTTCTCCTGTGCAAAGCCATCCCAACAAGGCACCTCCTGCACCTCACCTGCCTCTTTCCCTGCAGAATTTGGGCAGCAATACCAGGAGTGCTGGAGGGGGGGATGGCTGGCATTAGTCCTCCCTGGAAAGTCACAGGGACCACAAACATCCTTGGGTGACAGTAGACCATTCAGGACTTTTAATTTTCCATAGTGGCATCAGCAATATTGAAAAAGAGATCTGAGAGCACCTACTGCAATATCCGTCTACCACCAAGTCTTCAGTTTGGGAAGGTGTCTATTTTCAAAGCACACGCAAGAGCAAAATTTCTTAAAGGCAGTAAAATGGCAGAAGATGGTTTCATCCACACCTGACACATGGCCAATGTGCAGCAGAGCAGAGAACACTTTCTAGGTAAAGAAAGTGTTTCTTTTTAAATAAGAAATTTAAATAAGGTATAATCCTACATTTAAATCCAGATCCACTGATTCTAAAGCCATGCTTTCCCTCAAGGCCAGACCCACTGGGTGTGGAAATGTTGATGCAACCTGGTGACCTGCATTTTGCAGACATTCAGTGATGATTACAAAGCTCCTGTCCAGCCCTAAACCCCATGAATGTTAAACATTTTGGCCCAAGAAATGAAGATGACTCTTTTCAGAACACAACCACAGGCATGTCCTTGAGACCTTTAAACAGAATGGAATTCCTCAGCAGCACCCAGGAATTGCAGGCCATCTGAAGCCTGGCTCTATAATGACCTAGGAGAAACCCACAACCCTCCTGCCTCAGCACCACTTTCTGCCTCTGGGAGGAAAATCTATGGTTTTTTGTGAGCCATCGGCTCTTTTCAGGTTCGTCTCCCACCTAAAAGTTGACCAAATTCTCTGGTTTCATGCAAACCCTTTCCACTCACATGCAATTTATTTTCAGTGTGCTGCTTGCCCAATACATCACAGCATTTCACAAGCTGTCCTTGCTCTTGCAGTGGTCAAAAACATTGTTGCTGTGAGAAGGGCCCCAAAACTATAAAATACTTTTGCAATTAACTGAACCCAACCAGAGTTTCAACAAGAAGTGAATAGTTTAAAACAGGTTTGGAGCACTCATCTCTTTTTGGACAGTATGCACTTTATTGCAGAGAAGACTGGATGCATTTTTAAAACAAATTCAGGAGTTGCACAGTTTCCATACAGTTCCACAAAGCATCGCCCACAGTAACTTGAGCACAGTTGAGTCTGTCAGACAGTGAGGGAGCTCCATCTTGTCACCTGCAATCACTCAAGTCACCAAATCTTGCAGCCAATTATTTAAGAGCCATGGAAACAGGTGGCCCTGCTCCAGCGAGCACCTCTGCCAGAAAACAGAGGTTAAACCGTGTCACTCCTGATTTACACCAGCGTAACTGAGACCAGGAGCCAGGCTTGGATCACGAGAGCAACCAGGGAAGGTTTTATGTCAGCGTGATACACCTCTGATGGCACATTTGTGACATTTCCTGAAGGGCTTTATTTGAGATCAAGCTTGAGATAGTGTCTTCCTTCTCAGGTATTGCTCTATCTTTGGATCAGTGCTCATCCTGTTCCCCAGTCCCTCTCCACATGGGAAAAGAAATCTTGGCATGAAAACACATCAAGTCTTAACAGGCACTACCACAATAAACTATCACTGTATCTGTCTGCCCCCAATGCTGCTGTGTTTGGGAGTACCCCAGCAGGTCACAGCCAGCTCCAGGCAGGATGAGGGTGAGCCACAGCTGAGCAGCAGGATCACAAGCATGTTAGACTGTGACCAGAAATGTTCTTCAGCATATCAGTTAACAGGGGTAATGCACTTTCCTCGGGAGACCGTCCACAATAATTGCTTTGGAGAGACACTTAGCTGCATCAGCAAGTGAACACTGTGTTAGATTAAAATCCCCAGCCTTTTTTCTGTAAAATATGTTTCCTTACCTAGTTATCACCCCCAAAGGGAAGTCCTTCTGAGTCACCACCCACACTGTGACATTAAACACAGCTCAAGTTCTTGATGCCAGTCCAGAGCTTGTCTAAGGATGCCAAGACTGAATGGGCTGGCACAAGACACATTAACATGGAAAAGCCTTACAAACACATGACCATGGGCTATGCTTCCCACCTCCTCTGCAAGTTAAAGCCTCTATGCCATAAACAGTAAAGGTGATTTTTATCAGCTGAAGATCTGACACACAGGGCTCAAACACTAATGATGTAAAATCACACAGGAGTCAGAAGTTCTCTGTGATGGAAATACAGTAGAATGGCTCAGTGTGTCCAAGGGATATGCTACAGGAGAGCTGTTTAGATGCTTATGTGTGTTGTGCTAAATTTTCTTCACTCCTTTAGCACTGTGCCAGGTGTATGACAGCTAAAAACCTACTGAGGTGAATGGGAACCTTAGGAAGAGTGGCTGATTGAAAAAAGCCCCCAGAACTGAGGGCTTTGGTGTAATACCAGTACAGGGATGGCACAGATTGAGAGAAGAAGAGTTCACCCTCTCATGTGCCCAAAACCCAGATGAAAGGAAAGGGTGCTTGGGGAGAAGGGTGAGAAATCAATCATTGGTCACTTCCTGATGGCTTCGCCAAGGCTGCCAGTGCTGATGGTGGCACATATGCACATGTGACTTCCTAACTTAACTATCTCAACTACCCATGAGGACTCACGGGGACTTCGGAAGGCCATTCCAAAGTGATGTGCTTCTGGCACAGGCTAAATCATAATCTGTGATGAGTTAAGGGGCCTAAGGCCCTGAATGCTTTAAGCTCTCCTGACTATTCCCTTTCAAAAGAAAATAGAAAATTATCACATGAAGTGCTTGCTAGGCACAAATGATTCTTCTTCAAACAGATTCCCACAGGATTCCCCCTTGCAATTACTAAAATAAACTACCTGATGTGTCACAAGGATGACAGGTATTGACATTTAAGGCAATCTAATTTCCATAACCCTCTCACAACTCCTCCCCGGTAGATCGCCTTTGTCTTCCTTCTCCAGGACCGATTTCTTGCAGGTGAACATGACAAGCAGCAGCATTGGCAAGTGCCACAGACTGCAGAAGAAGAGCTTCCTGGAGCTGCTGCGGTCGGCGTCCCTGTAGAACCGAAAGCCGAGGTAGGAGATGTAGAGGTTGATAGGGAGCGAAATGACGGGGAAAGTCCACGTGGTGATGTCGAGGACAGGAGCCACTGTTGAGAGTCCAATTAAGGCCAAGCAGTGACGCAGAGCCACCCGCCTGCACAGCTCCGGGTGAGTGACAGACATCATACAGTACCCTCCTCGGGAGTAATCTTCCCGCAGACCCCAGCTCAGGGCATTGAAGTGAGGGAACTGCCAGGAATAGAGGATCCCTCCTAGCAGTAATGCACCTGCAGTGGGAGAGAGAGTGTTAGAGGGTCCCTGCAGGAAGTGCCACACAGTCTGTGTGTCACGCCCTGTTTGCAGGAGGGCAGTGCTACCCACCTGTGACACCAGTGACACAACACACTGGTGACACCAGTACAGGGGCAGGGCAGCCCTGTAAGATAAAGAACCTCTGGCATTCACACGGGGTTGGACCATGGTGATTTGTCCGGTTTTGGAGCACTTAATTTGAAAAGCATTTCAGCAAGTCACTTCCTTCTAATGAACGGTGATGCTAATCGGCTCCTGCACCAACTGTCTCTACCTGAGGGAAGATTGGTGGGAAGGAAGCAAAATTGGACAAGAGACTATTTTCCTGGGAGCCTCTAGATTCTACTCTCAGGTTCCTGAGTTGGTGTGTCCAGAAAGAAAAAAGCCAGTGGGCAGAGCAGTGTCGCATAGACCAGGGAGCCCAGCTCAGTGACAGAGAAAAAGGAGGACAAGCTGCTGCTCCTGAGTCCTGGGGAAACACCACAGCCTGGTTGGCTGGAGCAAGGCCAAGGCCTCTGTCTGCCCACTGCATGAGGGAGGGAACTGCTCCCGGTATGCACAAGCGCCATCACGGACCTGGGCAGGGGGCAGAACCGGCAGAACCTGTTAATGAACTAACAGGAGATGGAGATGGAGAACTTACTCCTTCAAACCAATTGCAGAAACTTCTAATCAGTTTCATTAACCCTATTCACACCAATTAACTACTTTTACATTTTAAAAAGGCGCTATGGAAGCACCATATTTCCACAGCTCTTCCTGGGACACAGTACAGGGTTTATTGAAGCAGAAGCATCTCGTGCTAATTTCAGTGAGCCTCCAGGAGGCCCTCAGACCAAACTCCCTTCACTAATTTCATCTGAAGATGCAAAATATCCCCCACGGCTGTTACAATCTTATGATCATTCCTGGGTTTTCCTTTTGTTTCCCCAGCTCCCAAGCCCTCTGCTCTGGCATTAACGCCTTCTTTGTATCTCCCTGCCTCCACGAGCTCATTCTCTATGGAAACAACTTCTCCAGCTGGAGCCACGCGTCCAGCATTTTCTTAACGACCTGAGACAAACAGCAACACTTATCTGCAAACAGTTTAAGGCAGTTAAATTCTTCCCCAAACACTCAATTCTTCCCCAGCAACTTTGACAAAGCCCAAGTCACTGTGTCCTCTGAACAGCTTCATGGTTCAGATCTCCTCTCCATCTATTCCTTGGAGCTGTGCATGCCTAGCTCTTGTCTCTAACAGCACAACTCGCACTGGTGCCGTCACGCAAATAAAAATCATCTCGGTTTGCGAAATTGCCTTTTTGTCCCCTACCTTATCACCAGTGAAGGAACTCTCCATTAAGCTTCATGCAGGTTTCCAGAAGCTTATAAATCCAGTAGTGGTATAAAAGACCCATCTCATTGCTTTTTTGAACGAGTAACAATTACTCCTTGAGGTGAGTATGCACCTCTGGAAGTTGATTACCTGAAGCACAGAGATAGACACACATTCCTTGGGTGTGCAGCTTTCAGAACAACATTGCCTGCCACAAATTCCAGGTGATTTCATGGAATCACAAAATGGTTTGGAAGGGACCTTAAAGATCATCTCATTCCATTCCCTGCCAGGAGCAGGGGCACCTTCCATTAGACCAGGTTGCTTTGAGCCCCGTCCAACCCAGCCTTGGACATTTGCAGGGATCCAGGGGCAGCCACAGCTTCTCTGGGCACCCTGTGCCAGGGCCTGCCCACCCTCACAGGGAAGAATTTCTTCCTCACATCTAATCTAAACCTACTCTCCGTCAGTGTGAAGACATTCCCCCTTGTGACTCCAGACCCTTGTAAACAGTCTCTCTCCATGTTGCTTTTAGGCCCCTTCTGGTACTGGAAGGCCACAATTAGGTCACTCCATTTCCTGGTCTATGGCCCAAAATGCTTCAAATCCAGCTAGTCAATCCTTCTAAAGTTGATTTTCTGGATGTGGATGTTAGCACCTTTTCTCAGTTGGAACCTTTTAAGACAGCGGAAAATGACATACCCCAAAATTACCAGTAATTTCAGAATATCATGGCCAGAAAAGTCATTTTGGCCTTAACAGAACAGTATTTGATTCAGTTCTGCTGAAACCTGAGGGAGCAGCTCTGCTGAAATAAACCAAAACTAAACTTACTGAAGGAGCAGTTCTCCTTACACCAGGAGAAACAATGGGGAAATGTTCTTGTCATAAGTGACTCTTCAGCTTTTTCCTATTCTTGTAAAACACATTAGTGAAGGCAAGATCCTGAATGTGCTACACCTAAGAGAGCAGTATTTTTCAAGTATCACATCTGAAGTGCTTTAGAGACACTTGTCACTGTTCAGAACTTAGGTAAAGGTAAGCTACAAATATCCATCAGCTGAGGACACTTAAGCAGGGCCTAAGATGCGGAGCAGAGCCTGTCCCTGCTTCCCACAGCTCCGGACCTGTGTCCGCATCCCTGTGTTTCAGCTCTTACACGGGTTTTGCTTATTCAGTTGTTCAAATGTTGTGTGCAGCCAAACTCAAAACACACCCTAAACCTCAAACACACAAAGCCCTTTAACAGTTCCCTAACTATGACACCATTAAAAAAAGTCATCTGAAGAAACTTTTAAACACAAACAGACCAACTAAAACACTTGAGGCTGGATTCCCATTTACAAAGCTCTGGTTTTTACATGCAAGCCTTTGGAATTTAATTACTTTGATTACATTACAACCATTGAGATAATTGATATTTTACAGAGAAGCTGAACAGTGAAACAATTTAATAGCCCATTATGAGGACTTTAACTGACCCAATCTTTTTGTTCAGTTCCCATGTGCTAGGACATCCTGTAATTTCCTCGGCCCAGGCAGAGATTGTCGGGTTGTCAGAGATTTTTAAGTGTCACATAAGACTGATGCCTTGCAAAGCATGGCACATAGTACAGTACAATTCAGCATCAAATGAGCTCACAGTAGGAATCCTGTCAAGCCCAGAGCAGACACTGCAATACTCATTAATTACTAGATGAATGTTAACTATGTCATAATTAAGTCAGCAGTGTTTTTAAGCAATATTACAGCGAGACAAACTCTGGAGACTAATCCAGTTCTAAACAGAGCTGAGTCTACTCTACGGCCTCTGTGCCGTTCCCAACAGTTTGGGAACTCAGCTTAATCATTGCAAATCTCCCTTTTCTCTACAGAGTTTATAATTAAGTGAACATCAGATGAGGCTGTTCCCAACTGGAACACGTGGACCTGGCACAGGGTTCCACAAAAGCAAAGCCAGTTGTCGGAACAGAGTCACTGCTTGGGCAGCGGGAGACAGCCAGCACCAAGGGACACCCAGGGACATCCAGCACCTTGGGGTCTCTTGGCTCCTCCACAGCTTGTGGATATCTGAGAACAGGCAGACTGACAGGAACTCGGATGTCTCTGCTTTTCTGCAATAGTTCATAAATTGCAGGACCACAAGTACCTGGCTGGCTTGTGGATATCCAAAACTCCTGGGCCTTTTTGGCCAAATTTTGATTGCTGCAATTGAGCCCATTTATGACCAATTCTTCTCTCCAAGTGTGAGAACCAGGGACAGACGTAGCAGACACTTAGAAAACCCAATAACTTGTCAGATCAGTCCTGTTTTATTTTGGAAAAAAAATGAAGTCAACTAAGGAAAGTAGGACCCAGGTCTCCAGAATTCCTTCACTCATGTGTGCAAAATAGGAATGAAGTATTTTCTTCGTGAGTTCCTATTCTTTCATCTCTTTTTACTGTCTTAAATAATCTCAAAAGTTCCAGGATTGCAGAGAACCAGGTAGGTCCCTAAAGCACCCATGCTTTAGGAGCTCAAGATAAATAACAGGTTTTATCATTCCTCATGAATTTTGAGGTTAAGCTATTGTTTCTTTTCTTATATTCTTCTTCGTGGTTTATTTAAATAGTAATAGACCTCCTTTTTAATAAACAAAAACAAGCTGAGATTTTAATTTTATTTTCATATCTAAGATAAAGCAAAAATGTCAACTGGCATTGAAGTAGGTAGAAAATGGTTCTTTTTTTCTGTAAATATATTTTTATCTACTGAAATACAGAAGCTTCATAAATTGCATTTTACCGAAAACAAACAGGACACTAAATTCCACAGTCATTCAGCAACTGCTTGGATGTTTTACAGTTCAATAAATTTGGGTAAGATTTGGAAGTAATTGTAAGATGAGGCTCCCAAAAGCAACTAGGGACTTCGGGTTTGCAAACTGCAGCAGCTGACAGTCTAATTTTCAGAATTACAAGAGCAAGAAACACACCCCTCTGAAGTTCTGCTCTTTAAAGTGTCAAGAAGGCCATGTGGCTCTTTATAAATCTTGATTAAAATTTCATGGTTTGTTCCTTCCAGAGCAATTTATGATGATCTCATTTGCTGGATGGTTCAAATCTCAGGTGAGAGAGCAATGTCAGTGCAGGAGCCAGACTAAGTCCTTGGGTAGGAAGAGCCCCTAAGAGCAGGAGGCTGGAAAATGGTTTTTAGGGTGTAAGTCCTTGCAGGCCATGAGCTGTGACCACTGGTTAACATCTGGAGAGGAGAGCAGAGCATTCAGGCAGCAACAGCTCCTTGTCCTGCCTACCCTGGGCTCACACCAACATCAGTGCCACAGCGATGAAAAGCTCGAGACGTGTAAGTCAGCTCCCCAAACTTCTCACGTCCCACAACGAATGCTGTTGAAGTCCATACAACATCTATTCAAGAAATTGTAAGTACATGCAGCTGCTGAGTTATCAGTGCCAACATAACTCGTTCTGAGCAACCTGAGGACTGCACACCTACCTTCTTAACCACTAAAGGCCAGAAATAATGTTTGAATTCTGCCTGTCTCATGCTGAGGATGCCACTCTCTTAAGCAATGATTTGAAATATACCTCTTTCATGCTGGCAATACCTTTCATCATCAAAGAGCTTCATACCTGTACAGCTAGCACATGGAGCCATAGTGATGGTTTCACCCACAGAGGAATTATTTCAGCTGTCTGCCTTAAATGAGACACAACAGTTTGGGATGGTCTAACTGAAACTCTCAAAAAAATTTCTGAAGACAAGTTTCTCCAGGGAAGAAAAGGACTTGAGCTACAGGAGGGCACAGGCTGGAGCACCATGTGTGTTGGTGGAAGCTCCAGCCTCAGGAGCAGGGTCAGCTAGAGTCCAACCAGCCTGGGCAGGCAGGTGAACATGGGCCTGTCCACACAAGTTAGGACAAACATGCCCCAGATTATCTACAGGGAGTGCTGTATCAACACTGTGTTCCTGAAAACACACTGCAGAGGAACAACGTGTGCTCTCTTCTTGCCCTTCTCATTGTTCTGTAAAGAACACACAGTGCTTTCCCACTGCACAGAGTTCTGCAAACCTCTCAGATCACGTTCAGGCTCCAGGCAGGACAAACACCTATTCACTTAATCAATAAAACAAAAAAAATTAGGAACGGGAGCTAACCTGTAGCATCAGTTCAAGAACAGACTCGCTCCTTCTGTCTTTGCTTTGGTGCTGCATGTATAACTGGGAAGTGGCCAACCAGGCATTAAAATAAACATGGAATAGTTAAATATCAGCTCCAAAACAGATGTTGAAATCTTAACTGCATTTCCCAAAGCTGGTGTTTACTGCCTTGGCAACCTAAGAATGCTGTTTTGCTTAAAGCACAATTTTAGTAATTCTTCTGCCTTGAATAATGTGAAGGAATTTTAAAATTATTTCCAGACGCTGGTAGCTCTGACTTATGAGAGGAAAGCACCGGCCTTTTGTCTCTAGGAAACGGGTACGAGTTTGGCTGCTGTAAGGAGGGGGAGGCTTTGGCAGTGTAAGCTCAGCCTCTTAATGGATCGTAGTCAGGAAACAACCACACACCGTTTTACTTGATAGCGCACAACTGGCTCTCTTCCCTTAAAAGATGTTGAACAAATTACTTCTCTTTAATCCAGACAAGGTAGATTAGAGCTCAGAGATTTGACTTGGTCCAGCTGTATCCACCTGCTTGTGCGCACCCGTGCTGTCTCAGGCTGCCTTTTCCACCTTTTCTACAAGAAATTTTAACATAACCGGTCCCAAACTCTTCACCACAGTCCTACATGAGTTTTAGAGGACGCTACATTCGCAAGAAATGCAGAGGATACATGTCCAAAACCTTTATTTTCTATTTTTTGTTTTGTGCTCATTCACAAGTTTAACACAGTAGTCTTCTCTGAAGATTTCTAACTATGAGCAATTATGGGGGTAAAGAAAAAAAGATTTTAAAATCTTATCAAAGCCTAGTTGCCCACTTCAGGTTCAATGTAATCTTAAAGGATTATTTGGGGGTATTGGTACAAAGATTCACAGTGGTTTGGAGAGTCGTGGCCAGAACACACTGTGGTGTCCTGATCCCTAAGGACTGGTTTGTTCAGCTCTTGGCTGCATTTTCTGTTTGTGAAGGAGAGCTGGAAGGTACAATCATTACTGCCTGTGCTTCAGTTTGTTTCAGTGATGGAAAATGATTGTTAATCAACTGACCTCCAGTTACAATTGTTCAAGATACAGTCCTGATACCATCCCTCCTAAGAAGAAATGTTACCAGCTACTTAATTCTTCCCTGTGTCTTTAGAATTAAGAACAGGATTAGCTCATCAAAATTTACATCCTAATTTGCAATATGAAGCCTTCTCAAACACAAAGACATTTGGGAATTACCTAGACACTAACCTTAACCAAACCGATGCAATGCCCCTCCACTTTGCCCACATCAGCACCACTGCAAGACAACAACCAGCACTTCTGCTTCCAGTGGAAAACAAAAGCAGATGCTACTGCTTGTGCTGGATGCCAGGGGAGCAGCAGGGCAGCCTTGAGGGGAGAAAGGGAAAGTATCACTTCTAAAGCTCCGCACAAGGTCCCTGGGCTGGGACAATGGTCCCGGCTGTCAGTGTGGGATGCACAGGCCAGCCCGCACCGTGCCCCTCCAAGGTTACACCGTCATGGAAACCAAGGGCGAGGAGGAAAACACTGGAAAACTCAAAAGCTTCATGGTCAGGGGTTTCAATAGCTGTTTCTTTTGAAGGATGGCACAAAAGGCCTGGGGAACAGGAGCGTCTAGGGGCTGCAATAGACTCTTCCGCGGCAGCACTGAAAGGGAAGGGGATGTTGGCCACGTGTTTGGCTTGTCTGCAAAACAAAAGGATCCTCAGTGTCCACCAGGAATAGGAAATGAAGTTGGCTGTGGGGTTTTTCACCTTGAGAGAGTGTTCCTGGCTTCAGCCTTTAACAGAAGGAAGCCAGATGTCCTCAGGTACGCTCGCCACATGGAGAAAAGCTGTGTGTGTATGGATACACACAGGCATGCGCACTTCTTGTGTGACACACAACAGGTTATTGCAGCCAAAAGCCTCACAGGGAAACACCTTTCATTACACAGGCAAGGCTGAGAAAACAACACCACCATACATAACTCGCCTTAGCTAACCCCAGCAACAGATGCCATAAAAGAAGAGCCTGTTGGGTGAGATGAAAATACAGTCTCCTGCAAATACGTTTAGGAAGTATTTACCAAAGGACGAGACTCAGCAGAGGATTGCAAACCTGCAGAGCCATGCGGGGGCTCCTCGTCAGCCACCTCATCCAGGCCCTGGCAGGGCTCCCACTAGCCCAAGGGTGAAAGTCCCTCCTGCAGACCCTAATGTCCTGATTTCTCTGCGGGTGCTGTGTTTCACACCCAGGGGCATGGGGCTGCCCCATCAGCCACACACGGGGTAGAAAACCAGGCAAAGGGCAAACTGCCTGTGAACTTGTGGGGTCGGTCCCCAGGTGCCCCAGCAGTGGAACTGCCATTTCTTTTGTCTCTTATGAAGATGGAAAAGAAGAAAAAAATAGCCCACTGGCTTTTGTCCTAAATTCAGACCAGCTGCTCACTAGTATTGTCCCTCTGCCTCATTTTTTACAGTTTTTACCCCCACAAAGCATACTCCTGGGCCCCTAGCTCCAAGTCTCATATGTCAGTGACATGAATATCTCTGTTTCCTCTGGAACAGACCACAAATTCTGCTCTTTCATCTGGGAAGTGAAACCCTGAAAAGCTGAGTTTTCCAGTGGGAGTTTATAGCTGGAGCCTCCTCTACTCCGGCAGCAGGACTCTGGAGTTGCCCTGCTCTGGCGGCTGGCTCCCAGACCTGCTCCCACATCAAGGGGCTTTGAAAGATCCAAGTGCTTAACTGGAAGGGACACAAAGATCTCCAAGCTTATTTTGCATGCAATTAAGCTGTTGTTTTGCTCTCCCTCCTACTGGCAGACAAGTGCTACGCCAGGGAAGGTATGAGAGACTCCAGCCACTGACAGGTTGGGCACAGGCCCCCCCTCTTTCCTATTCTCCTTTTTTTGTTACTGAAACCATCCGTCTGCCAAATGTCACTAGCTGATAAGAACTGCCCGTTTTTAAATCCCCTTTTGTAAATAGATGCTGGCTGACATAATTAATGTCTACTATACAACACAATTTGAATTACAAAGTAAAGGCAATTTAAAAATCAGCCTCCACATGATTACAATTGATACTGAGTCTATAAATTCCATAGCCCCAGGAATTATTTAAATTTCTGAAAATGAATGAAAATCAGTACAAGATGTCTTTCAGGGAAACGAGACCAGGAGTGGAGCATCTGAGATAAACTAAACAGTCTCTTGAGATAAACATTCTTTGGTGCAGTAATACCTATGGCTCCTGGGCCACCACGGCTCTGTAATGTCTGTGGAACTGTCAGGGCCGTTATCTGCTCTGCCACCACCACTTACTCAGAATAAATCCCTTTAGCAGATAAGTACATTAGGTTGAGGAGCCCTGCTTGTCACTTCCATCTCACTGGGTGGTTTGTACGAACTCCATGGCACCAAAGTGCTCTGCTCCGTGACACCGATCCTGCTCGCCGGCAGGATCCAGCCTTCAGTGTCTGAACAGAGCGTGGCCAGTGGAAGAAGTACAAACATTCTTGGGCCCCCGACATAATAAGGACATGGGACTGTTGGAGCAAGTCCAAAGGAGCCCACTAAGTTGATAAGGAGACTGAAGCATCTTCCCTATGGGGACAGGCTGAGAGAATTGGGGCACCTCATTCTGGAGAAGAAAAGGTTGTGTGGAGACCTCACAGCACCTTCCAGGATCTGAAGGGGCTAAAAAGAAGCCTGAGAACAACTCTGCATCAGGAACTGTAGTGACAGGACAAGGGGGAATGGGTACAAACTGAGAGAGGGGAAATTTAGATTTGATATTAGGAAGAAATGCTTGGCTGTGAGGGTGGTGAGGCCCTGGCACAGGCTGCCCAGAGAAGCTGTGGCTGCCCCATCCCTGAAAGTGACCAAGGCCAGGTTGGACGGGGCTTGGAGCAACCTGGTGTAATGGAAGGTGCCCCTGCCTGCGGCAGGGGGTTGGAACAAGATAATCCATAAGGTCCCTAACCATTCTATGATTCTATGAAAATGTATAAGCAAAATAAAGAGGCTGTGGCATTTACTCCAGATTCAGTTTTTCTGTTAACTAGAAATAACAAATTTAAATGAACATTAGTCTGGGGAGAGAGAACAGCAGCATGAGAGTAGTTTAAAGCATGTATACACTGTGCCTCTTACACACCAAAATAAACAGCTCTGTTTCTTCCTAGGGATCCCTGTGCACAAGTTCAGCAGCATCATGGCACAGCCTGAAGCTCTCCTGCATGTGGATCCCATGCAGGAGGAGGATCTGGCATAGAACAGGGGACACTGCCAAGTTCGACCTCTTTTCCTGTCTCTCTGCTATCACTTAAGGTTTTAAGTGAATGTCATTATTTTCCCGCTAGTCCTTCCCTTGTAAAATAATTTGAAGGTGTCTTGATTTACTAGAAAAACAAATCTCTTCAGAAACAAATAGCCCCACAAAGGAGCAACGAAATCTGCTTTCAAGGAAGCAAACATGTTACTGCAAATCACAGGCTGGCAGTTAAGTTCTGCATAAATACTCCAGATATGTGGCAGTGATATCCATGTGATAAATTACATTTATCATGCACTTCTGACCGTCTCACCTGCACTCATTCCCCCAGCGAGGAAATGTTAACATTCTCCATCTTTCATCAGTTTCAAACAGCTGCCACTAAAAAAACACAACCCCCTCCCGAAACCCACAACAAAGAATTCCACATCTTCTCAGAGATAACCTTATCTTTTGCTTTCAAAATGGGAGGTGTTCCCTAAACTACTTTTGCACAAAATCCAGGGTTGGGGCAGGGATGTTCAATCAGGCTTAGGAGCATATAATTAAAGTTACCTGTCGGGGCAGAAATGGAAGCAAACATTCCTGGGAAGTACCACAAGATCTGCCAAGATGTATAGTGTAAGAAATTGCTCGGAGGGCAGTGAGGCCCCGGCACAGGTTGCCCAGAGCACCTGCGGCTGCCCCATCACTGGAAGTGTCCAAGGCCTAGCTGGATGAGGCTTGGAGCCACCTGGTCTAGTGGAAGGTGTCCCTGCCCATGGCAGGGGGGGTGGAGCAAGATGGTCCTTAAGGTTCCTTATGAACCCAAGTCATCTTATGATTCTATGAGTATTCTATAAATTACAGCAACTGTTTGCATCACTGGAAATGTGAGGGTCCCAGATTTCTATCTGCAACTACACAGTATTTGTTTCTTGTGCAAGAAACTGCCAAGGTATTAATCTTTGAGATAAGAAAGTCATAAACAAAACGAGGACAAATTAAAACCAGGCTGCTCCACTCTTTGTAATTAGCTCCGGAATTGGAAACGAGGAACCATCTTCAACTCTCTAAAGAACCATCGCCAACTCTCCCAAAGGACAAGATATCTCACAGCATCCCTGTCATGGAACTCCTGAATGGAGCAGACATGACTGCCCGAACTGTTAAACACAACAGTTTAACACTTGGCTCTCCCCACAAATGCTAATGAAAAGGCTACACTTAAATATTGTTTTCCCTACAACCAGCAACATGTACAACAATGTGGCTGCTGTGAGAAGATTACAAGGAGATAAAATCCACAGGAAAATGTAAACTCAAAAAACCACCACTTTAGCGGTGAAAACTTTCCTTCTCATTAGTTTCCTGCCTCCCTTCCTTCACATTCCTCTTTGTTATTGAGTTGAATGATTTTTTTAAAATGAGGTGCAAAGGCATTTTCACACCTCTACCTACAACTAGGTTAAGTCTCCACACTAATTACACATTATTAATGAGTTCAGCAACTGAGACCAGGCTGGTTAGGGAAGGGACGCAGGTATGCAGGTTGCGTATGGATGCACATGGATGTACGCCTCTATTCCACATGGATACAATGCTGCCAGGGGCTGAACTCTCTTACTTGCAAAAGTAGAATGTTTAACACTGAAAATCATAGTCTACAATGCCATTCTTTTCTTCTAGTTATTTCTTTTCTCTGTAAAAGTGTTTGTAGGGTTTGTATTGGAGTTTTTTTTGTTTTCATTTAATACTGAAAAGCACTAAAATATTACATTCCAGTCCCTGTTTTCAGGACTCTCCCGAGGTGTGCTTCATTACAAACACCAGTATCAGCTCAATAACATTTCTTTCTCTATTAAATAAGCTGCCTGGCCTCCCTGACGCAGACTGGGAGGTGATCATAAAACATGTTAGCTACCCAGAACACACTGGTTATGCACCAGATTATTGTGTTCTGACAAAGTCTGCTTGGGTGGTTTAAAGTTATCATCTTCCACTGGTGGCATCATTGCCAGGGATCATCCCCTCCACAGCAGAGCTGGCACAAGAACGGATAGCCACATTTTAGGTGCAAATTAGAGAGGAAGACCTTCCTTGGGCACCAGTGGGGCTCCCTGCTGCCCTCTCTGCTGCTGTACAGGGACAGTTTTGCTCTTTGCAAGATAGGTCTCAAAGAGCAAGTTGACAAGTTAAAGATAACGACAATCAGTGACAGTTTAACATGCTGGGCTTTCACTGGCCTCTACAGCAAGGGCTTTTGGAGACATGCAGCTCTGCACTCCAGCTCCTCCAGGCTGAACTCTGCAGGTGAAACACAGGCACATGAGAGTCATCCTCAGACACCAACTCTGCAATAAAGTGGCAAAACCAACACAGAAATCCCTAAACAATGTTAGATCCAAGGTCTAAGCATCTGCAGCCAGAATGATAAGGGTCTTAAAAATATACCTTTTGTTTTTAATTAATTCTACAGAATTACAGAATCGTTAAGGTTGGAAACGTCCTTTCAGACCAAGTCCATCACGCCGGCACCGTCACCATGTTCACCATTAAACCATGTCCTCAAGTATCACATCCACATGGTTTCTGAACACTTCCAGGAATGG
>VYZQ01049895.1:0-10558 GCA_013400655.1 Mystacornis crossleyi
GGGAGAGGGGGGGAACCCCCACATCTGTGTGGTGGGATTACTTTGGTTTGTTTTGTCCTCCTTGGATTGAACTTGTTTCTGAGATCTGTTCTTTCACAGATGACTAGTCTCTTTTAGTCTTGCTGTAAGTACTAGTTAAAAATTACAATGACAGTCCCATTAATACCATTTTAAGAACTGACTGGATCATATTATGTGAATGTAACTACTAGGCCTATTTTAAAAGTTTTTAAAATATAATGATTTCGGGCAAGATTTTCAACAAAACCTATCCATTTGTTTGCTGAGACTTTATTGAGGCAGCCTTCATGAAGGCTTTCAGTAGTTTAGGAAATGGATGCCTGTAGAACTTTGGAAAATGCAACTTGTCCCTGGATTGTTTAGTTTGAGGGTGGGGTTTTGGTTGATGTTTTTTGTTTGTTTGCTGTTTCTTTTAAAAATGCTGTTTTCCCTGCCCCCTTTCTCCTTTTCAGTCTTTTCTGATGATTTTAAGTTCTCCTAACCGGTCCACTTTGACCTTATAACTTGTAGAAATATCCATATGGAAAACATCAAGATGCTTCATGACTTTCATGATTTCTTTGGGAGAGGAAGAGGGACCAGGGGAAACAAAGGTCATTGATTGTACAGTGAACTCATTGGTATAACTGAAGTGATCAGTCTTCTCACCTGTCTCTCACGGTAGCTGCCGCCTTGCTGCTTGGGAGTTAACAGCTGATGGTACTGAGGAGAAAGGTTCCTCATCCCTTGCCATGGGCTATGACAAGCTAGCAGCTAAATGGCTGCTGGTATTTTTACCAACTTGAAGAATTTTTGTAGATCTCCAGCTCCATGTATCATCTTTGTAACAATCACCTTCTGTCTGTTTGGAGCAGTTTCTTGTCCCTTCTGCACAGTCTGCACTGGTGATCTAAGCCCAAGCAGCTAGCAATAACTTGCAGTACTTTCTTGTCCCATAATAAGAGATTGTTAATGTACTGTCATCTGCATTTTGCAGAGTCTTCTCAGTGGCTGTCTAGAACTACCCTCAGGCTGAGATCAGACTTTCTCCATTTCCCTTTTGTAAGGCTGCATTGCTTCTAATATCTGAAGAAAATTCTGAAATGGAAAGAAATACAGGCAACACAAAAAGAAATGGAACTTTTCAGTATCAGCTGAAGTGATCAGACAGTATGAGGTATGTTTTCAAAAGATTTCTCTTATTTCTTTCGTGAAGAGTCACATTCCATGGGTGGTTAATTTGGGCCACACTGTGTCTTAAATTTCAACAATAGTTTGTGCTAATATGCAAATATGTGCTTTTGTCCTGCAAAATATGGTACAACGCTGTCCTTTAAACACTCTTTTATCTTGCAGTTTTAGCTTCCCTCCACCCCCCTTGAAACGTAGGTGGTCACCCAAAGTAAACAGAATTCCTTCTACTCCCTCCACATCTGCTGTGTGTTATCTGGCACTCACCTCTGACCCTGATATTCATCATAAGAATAAGAATTGCATCCTATTCAGCTGCTTGTGTGCACTTTAACTCCAGTGATCACTGGCTGTTGAAATAGTATGTGCTGGGAGTAGAAATTTCTGAGACATCATCGGGGCTCAAACTGGACTTCCTCCTCCTTGTGCAGTTCTGGATAATTAAACAGAAGTCTAGAGATAAGCAGGTCAGCACAGTATACTGGGGGACAAAGCGTGGTATAATTTAAGATTGTACTGGCTAGTGAATGCAACGAAACAAATTCAATGCTAACTCTTAACGAGAAGGACTTTGGAGGTCTGTTTGCAAGTTGCTGTATCAAATGACATTATGCATCTGCACAGAGAGACAGTATCCTCTATGGAAGCAGTAAGTTTAAAAGTATGTTTGTGATGCAAACAACAGTTAGTGATCCTCTTCCTTTCATTTAAAACGCCTCCCTCCCTAAACTGGTGGTATCATTCAGGGAACAAAGTAATTTTTGTTGTAACAGTTTTGAAGTCTGATCTTATATGTGAAGATCCGTGTTAGGATGAATACAGATCTGGTCTCTGCAACCCCACTAAGTGGAACCCATCTGAAATTTTCCTTTTTTCACAAGGATGAACAGAACTACGTTTTGGACAGTGTCGAGGAAGAAATAAAACTGCCAATTTGCTTGCTGAGGGTGGATCGATTAAAATTTCAGGAAATTTACCAGTTCTTTGTTTACTATAGACTTTCTGCTACTTGCTCTCTTCTTTCGTGGCAGAGGTGTGAAGGAGGAACCCTCTGCTTGCCCCTAATCTTCAAACTCATATCTTCAATTGAATTATGATCATGGTCATGCAGCGATGGGAGCTAAATGTGAATTTGGCCTGTGGGATAAACTGCAAAAATCTTAAGGGCCTTTAGCTGCCAAGTTTCTCTCCCTCTCTCCACCTACCCACCCCATCCCCAATCCTTTTGATTTTCAGAAAGAAGATTTGGGAACCAGCGGTGTTGTGAGACCAGTGTGGTTTACCAACTGTCACTCCTGCCCTTTGGTGTTACAAGCCTCAACACTGCTTACAGATAAACAAAACCAAGGCCACATTTTGAAGCGTTCTCTGTCAGTCCAGCAAAAGGTGTTCTTGCATGTGTGCTTCTAGTCAGAAGGCCATAATGTGGATTACAAGCATCTAGTACTGCTCAGTGATACATAGCAATTATCAGGATGTGAATAGGTTTATTTTTTTCCCTTTAAATTGTTTATGCTTCTTCACCTGCCAAGTTTTCTTCCTTGAGCATGTCTGTCTTTATATTTAGAAAAATTAACAAGGGATGAAATAGGTGCTGAGGATGTTAATTATGTAATCATATGAGAAAAAATTACTGTGTAATGGGCAGAGAAGAAAAATGACAAAGACCTTCCATGAGGAAATTAAATCCCATGTTAGGTTTTTGATTAAGGTTCTGATTTTTACTGTGTTGCCAGTGGTCACTGGTGACCTCAAATGTAAAGGTGAACAGTTTTATTTCTTGTTTGCATTTAATTAAGTATGCACACGTGCATCTGCTATATAGTCACATTAGTTGGGGGGTTTTATCAGCAGATTAAAATATGGGAGGCAGGATTCTCATCTAGGAAATCATCTGTTTGAAAAAGACTGTAAAATGGAGTGAAAAGGATCATATGAACCTTAGCGGTATCTAAGTGGTTTCAGTTTGTGCACTTTTAAAAATAATGCAGTGTCCTTTGGTGCCCTTTTCATCTTGTTTGTTTTAATAAAGAAAACCAGTTAGTCTGAAAGGTAGTTCTCTATTGGAATTGACTTCTGATCACTCTATCACTTCACAATTCTTTATACATCAGGAGCACTTGAAAGTACATGCACATGTTTGTGGGCATTTTTCTTTTCCTTTGGAGATATCCAATTATTTATACTAGAATTATTCTTATTGTGAGTTATTTTTATAATTGAATCAAAATTGTGTAGGCTGATACAGCCCCAAGTTACTGTTGTGATCTGGAAAATTCTCAAAATGGCTGAATAGAATAACTTTGTCACTTGTTTGTCATACCAGTTATGACAATGGGTCATTCCATGGATGTCTAAAATGATCTTTAGCCACATTTTATGAAGCCAGAACTGTAATCCAATAGCAATTTTCTGGCTACGTGCTTCTCAGTTGCCACTGGGGACTATCTGCATCACTGCCGATGCTCTCAAAATGAGTTTAAGTTAAAAGGACAAAAATTTCATATTTCTTTTCTTATTTTCTTGAGAGTAATCTAAGAAAATAATATTTTAAATAATTGCATTCTGGTTCCTAAGGGATATCAGCATAATTGCATTGAGGATACCTTTATTTTTTTATGCATTTATATATTAAAAAAGAACTACATTCCATCTGTAAACCACATGATTGGTCCACTGGCACAAAACAATAAAGTAATGAAACCTCTGGTTCATTAAATTGGAATATAGGGATTGAATTACTAATTTATGTTGGTTTGAATTTCATGTTATAAATTATAGTATTCTAAGATGTAAGGGAAAAATATTTCCCATGATGTAGGCTACCTATAGTTCCAGCCAGGAAAATTTATATAAGACTCATCGAAGGTGAAGAAAGGAGAGGTACTGAAAACCAAGACTGGGCATGGTTCATCTGGTGCCTTGGTGAGCACTTCACAGAAGCCACAACTGAAAAGAAACCAAAACAAACCAAGAAAACAAAAACTCTTATTTAAGCTGAGAATATTCTGTAGGGGTCACTTTAAAATATGGATAGTGTGAAATGCTGGTTTCTGAAACTCTGCAACATGAAGGTCAGGTAGCAAAATAAATGAACAATGAGAAAAAGAGATGCTTCATAAACCTTTAGTGATTTCATTTCATTTCTGTATTGTCTCTCCTGCAATCCATTCTAGTGTTTTATTCACTGTAATCTTGAATTCAAAACTTTCTTATGAATTTCAGTCTGCTATTAAGTTCACTCTATTCTGATTATTTTAGTTTGATTTCTGTATTTAACAGTCTCTGGAGCTGTTTGTAGAAGCAAATATAAAACCCATATAAGACAATATGTTCTCTTCAGTGTTATTATGTTGACTGGATTCCTACTGGGACCTAGCCCTCTGACATCACAGTTGAAGTATGAACTGGCTCTTATTTCAGCCGTAAGACCACAGACAAGTCACTTTCTGTGAATAGCGTGTGCCTCAGTGTAACAGTTCTTCAAAAGTTGTGTTGGTTTCCTTCTTGAGTAACACAAAGTGTTTCACAAAGGCTGCCCTCAGATTTCTTGGGGAAATATTAGCTAAGCTTTCCCTTTCTTACAAAGAATGGGTAATCTAAGCCACCTGTATGGCAATCTGTCACGAATATTTAGGAACTGAAATTTGATTTAATGAATTTGAGATGATGTGATGTTTCCAGAATTTCTGTAGTGGAGCCACACTTACTGTGAACTTAAACTGCCTCCCTTCTCTGCTCTGTGCGCTTTTGTTTGGAAACCAGATAGGCGCAGCAGGGTGTTTGTGTCTATTCTGTACCATATCTCACTTTTTACTGGGTTTTAAGGAAGCCACTACAGTAAGTAGTTTAGTACAACTGTGAAATACCACGTGACGTGCTTGTTTCACAGCCTTTTTGAGGTGAAGATGCCGTTATGACGGGGCGGTTTGCCTGCTAGTACTCTCGGCAATTTATCCGTTGTTTGATTACTCTTTAACATACTTTGAACCACCTTTAAGTTTGATACACAAAACAAAAGATCAAGGTTCTTCCAGGTTAAAATTTGTACTTGCCTCATGGTAGAGGAGATTTCAGTCTCTTCTGACCACAAGGAGTAGCCTGCTCCACTCCACCCTGGAGTCAGGTGAAGGCTACAAGCCCTCAGGCCAGTCTGCAAGAATTGAGGCTCTCAGGTCAAAGCAAGGCCAGCTTGGATCAGGTTCCTCAGGGTGGGCCTTGTCAAGTTTTGAACATCTCCAGTGGAAGGGATTGCACAATCTCTCTGCTCTACATGTTAGTGTTTTGTTGTCCTAATGATGATTTTTTTTCTCCTTTTAACAATATTTAATTGCAATATTCCTTGTTGCTATTTGGTGTCCATTCTTTCCCATCCTGTCATTGGTGCACCTCTTTAGAAGAGATTGGCGCACGCGCTCTCTCTCTCTCTCTCTCTCTCTCTCTCTCTCTCTCTCCCCACCCCCTTCTCTCTCTCTCCCTCATCCTCTCCCCCTTTCTCCTACTTCAGACTGTGTTTGAGACCAGCTAAAATTGCCCTTGTTTTGCGGAACCTTCTGTCTTGCAGAGCTTCAGAATTTTCAAGAAACAGTGTTCTGCCTTTTGTAGTTGGACCTTTGTTGAACCTCATTTAAACTTGATTGATAAACAAATTCTTATGTAAGAATCAGATTTTCTGTTTCAAGGTCTGAAATGTGGGCACATTTGGGGTCTGTAAGGTGTATAACCATATTACTGAAAGCTGGTTTATGAAGGACAGGCCTTTGCAGGTCATACTTCTGCTACAAAAACTCATGTCACTTTGAGTGTGTTATCTCACTGAAACTATGTGTATTTCCCTTGAGGCAATGGCTGAACACCATGAACCTTGACCGTTTCCAAAGGCTCAGGGAGGCCCAGGGATCTTGAGCTCTAGTTTATGCTGATTGTCCATAACATACTTGAAGCTTATCTTTCTATACTTCTTTGACTCACAGTATATAAGCATTTGCATAATATGAAAACTCTAAATGGAGGAAAGGTGCCAATTATCAAATATGAAACAGATTTCAGGATGCTCAGGCATTCACTTTTCATTACAGATCTGTCCTTGCTGTTCTTGAATCCTGCCAGGAGGATGATACTAGAAGGTTTTATGGGTACTTGGCTGGAAAAGATATGATTAAATAAGTTTAATTACTAACTATCTGTTTTGTTTGTGTGGCCTTTTTTCTAGTGTTCTTGAATGGGAGAAAATCTGACACAAAGTGTATTTACAGCATAGGTAAGTGACACAACTGATTATATGAAATTTTTGGACAGTATTTATTGATGTGAAATTGGCAGTCTGCCGATCAGGAAAGCACGGTGTAGGTAGTGCTCTAGAAGTACTAGGAAAAGAGAAATACAGATTACGAGAATACAGCACATAGCTGTAAGTCATTCTAATGTTGACAGACCACTTGCGAGGCATAAAAGTGCATTAAAAATGAGTCCTTTTTCCATATCAGCTCTCTCTTGAACCTCTTCATTGAAACACAAGCATCCAGGTCTGTAAGTCATTCTCACATGCCAGGTGGAGTTCACGCTGTTGTTTCCTCAGCTGCAGTTTTGTGTGTGAATTCCCTTCTCTCTTCTATGGACATGTACACCCCTACAAGCTCCAGTCAGCTGTCTCCTGCCATAGAGGAGTGTAAAAGATGGTTTTTTTCCTCTGCCTTTAGAATAAATAAAGGGGTGGGTTTATTCTGTTATTTTAAAGGGGTTGTTACTCTAATTTGGGAGTAATGAGACAAATTGCTTGAAAAGTAAAGAGGTTGCATTTCTCTTTATTGTGTAACAGAAGCTATTATTCTGAAGTACGTTACTGAACTGTATACTTCAGAGGTGGCTCCATGAAGAAATAAGTATCTGATCATGAGTTTGAGTTTATATGAGACACCAAAAGTGAGTTGATAGACAAGTATGGCCTGAGATACTTTCCTCTCACTGATTCTTGACAGCAGCATTTTATCAGTTTAGGAATATTTTCATATCAGAGTAAATTACTGAAAATTCATACAGTAAATTGCTGTATGAATTACATTTCATACTGGACTCCGTGCTCCAAGGAGCTTTTACTAGCGTTGGTCAGATACAAGCCACCTGAGGAGGACACTGTTGCTAGCTGGTCATAATTATTTGTATTAATCCTCTCATAAGTGTCACATTCAAACCACAGCTCCCATTATCTTTTCCCTTTCCTCACATCATCCTTCTTGTCCAACCAATATCTGACTCTCTCCATTGCTCCTTTGAAGTGAATTTGTTCTTTTCAGCTCCAGCACAGACATTTGTGCATATGCAGCTCTCAGCTGCGTTCCACAGGTCTATATTCCAGATGCATGTGAGGACCAAGGAAAGCATTACTGTCTATACCACAACGTATATGGGAATACATCTGGAAAATGGAAATATCAGCTGCTGATAACAAGGAGCCCACTGTGGATGAAGGACTATTGTAAGGAATTGTGGCAAGAGGAGAAAGAATCTGTCCATTTTAAGTTGCCTTTTTTTTTCTTTGTTGGTTTGTGTTTTTTTACTTTGCCCTGACAAAGTTGGAGTTTTAAGCCTACTGCTGGGACATCAGTTACTTCTTGTCTGAGGTGTCATATTTAATACTCTACTGTAGTATTGTGGACAGGTTGTGAGGGGGCTTAATGCTGTGAATTCAGTTTTGTAGCCAGGTAGGTGAGTTCTCTTCTATCCCACATATTTTGCTTAGAGTTTTGTTCTCCACCAGTGATCTGTTGGTGACAGGATGGAGTTCAGTTTTGATGGAAGAAGTTCAGGATGGGAGACTGTTTGTCAGTTAGGAGATCTGTGGGCATTTGGTGTCCCTGAAACTGCCTCTGTACTCTCTACTCTGCCTCTGGGCTGCATATACGAATCTCTGGGGACTGTGGGGGAGATGGGGTGTTGGTCTCCTAAACACAGTCACAGGCTGCGTGCCAGCTATGTCTGATCTGTTAGGCTTCACTCTTCCATTAATTCAGATAAGGTCCTCTTTTGATGCTTAGATTGCTTTGCATGACCGGTTTAGGGCATCAGAATTGTTACTCAGGTGACTGGATTTGGTATCAAAATACAGATTAAGCACATAAAGTAAGACAGCTAGGGACAAAAAGTGAATGTATGGAGAGGACATTGCAAACATTCCTTTAAAATTAGGGGAAAATTGCTTTCTAGGCTGAGTAGCCAGCACTAGGGTAGGAAGGAGATTTAAGAAGTTGGATTTGATACGCACATAAGAACAGTTCTTAAAAACTTCAAAGAACGAGTAGTTTGTTCCATAGCACATCTAAACTAGATTGTTTCAGCACACTTAAAAAAAAGTTTTCTCCTCTTTCATATTGGGAGTAACATCATAATATTCAGGACTTTTTTTTACCCCAGAAATCATAAACAGAAAGCACTGTTCTGCACACTTCATTTTTATAAAGTCTGGATTTAGAAGAGATGTAGGGCACTGGATGTCCTTTTTTCTATGTTGTTGTTGGGGGAGCTGCAGTTCTAGTTTTAGCTCCAGACCCTTATAAACCATACTAGCATAATGTTGTTCAGCCAAAAACCAGCCATTGCATTTGTACTTTTTAAGCAAATTGAACAAGTGGCAGTAAAGCAGACAATAGCAGTTTTCTCTCACATTTTTAGAAATGCATTTGATAGCCTCAGTGTTATAGTCAAGAACGGCAGCCCTGTGGTTTTATAATTTCTGTTAAATGGCACTGCTTTAGACAAAGTGGCAGTAGGCTTTTTTCTCCTCACCAAGCAGTTTAATTCAGATAAATAACTCCTCAGTCATCAAAGCTTCTTCTTTGGTTGCACCACAATCATTATGACAGTTCCAGGTAAGAGTATTTGGCAGGGATAGCTCAAGGGTTGATTCTTTTCAGAATGTTTACTTTACCTGACATATCTTTCCTGGGTGCCACAGTGATTAGTCATCTGTATATTATTTAAAGGAAGCTAAGGAATAATATTCCTCCCCAGAAGAATATTCTTCCTTAGAAATAGCTAGGGGGTGTATAATAAAAATAGATAAATAATAAAACCCCCTCAGCACTGAAGAAGATGTGCTAGGAGAGAATTGAAATAAGTTGCACAGCAAGCAAAACACCATGTAGAACAGTGTGAGCATGTGTATTCTAGGTAGGGCAGAGAATTTTGACTGTCATCAAGATTGCCCGAAAATTCTCATAAATTACTGTAAACAGATTTTTTAAAATTAGTTTCTTCACAAACTTTAACTGTTTGGGTTGATAACTTCCACATTGGGCTTCCTCCTGGGGCAAAACATTTGGAAAGACTGCAGTCAAAATGGTTTGGTTGTTTCTGGAAAGGAAGTAAGTATGTATTGTTCTTTGTAAAATTTTGAGCACTTTTCTCCCCTGAATTGCATCTTTCATTTGCTATTTCAGTATACCATCAAAATCTATTGTCAAAGTGTGATCTTCTTTCCTTTAGGTACTGGTTCCTGTTGAGAAAGATGCTATTGTTGCATTATTTCATGAGCTGAAATGATTGATGTCTGTACAGTACTGAATATTCCTAGTGATGCTATTGAGTCACAGGCTTATCAGTAGGATTCCATGCTATGGTATTTGGGGAGAGCTGGATAGATCTGAATTTTTGGAAACATGGTAATTTACAAATAAAAGCTGAGATTATGAGTTGAGAGTTTAAAATCAGGATGAAATCTGCTGGATAATGCAAGTGCAGCAGTCACTCATTGAGCAGTTCAAATATTTTGTTCAAGTGTATCAAATCCAATATTCTTTTTTTTTTTCTCTTCATTTAAGAGTGTGCCTTCAGGCCCTTTTTATTGCATGCTTTTCAGAACTTGCTCCAGAGACAGAACTATTAATTTCCTCCTAGGTTTCTGCATAGCACTCAACACTACAGTGCTTCAAAAACCATTAATGAAGTTATTTTCACAACATGCCATGAAATGAGGAGGAATTATTGTCCTCATTTGACAGATGGAGACTGAGGCAGAGTACATCAAGGCACCTGCTTGAGAGTACCTACTAGTTTGGGAATCCAGTTTGAGACATCCTACTCCTATCTTTTTCATAATATTTAACATTGGGTAGTAAACTGAAAGCACAGCTCCCTTTAATTTCAGCTGCATTCATGAGTGAGCAGCACTTCAAGCAGGGCAGATCCCAGTTTCAAGTTGGGCATGGAGCACATGAGGAACATACAGCTGATAGATGACCTTGAGTGAAAAGCTTGGCTTTGGGAAGTTTGTCCTGCATCTCATACACTGTCTTATGAAGAGGGCAGATGTAGACTCCAAACTCTTTGAGGCAACTTTTTAAGTACCTGGAGTAGGAAATTGCCTCCCCCC
>VYZQ01049914.1:0-10043 GCA_013400655.1 Mystacornis crossleyi
AAAAAAAAAAAAGAAGGATGGGAATTAATAGGAGAGAAGAAACAGTGAGAGAATAAAGCAGGAAGAGGGACTTGGAAAGACTATGAGAGGCATAGCAAGGGTGGGACAGCAGCACACGGGGAGACCCCAGGGTACTTTATGTGGCTCGTGAGTTGAGGTCTGTTGTCTTCTACTGCCTCAAGTTCCCTAACAAAGTTGTTCCAGTGGGAGCGATAATTTTCATCTTCTCCAAACCACTCATAAAATTTTGAAAAAGAATGATGCAAAAAGAAGAGTGAATAAAAGGGTAGAGGTCAGGAGAACTTGGAAAGGGGCCAAGCACAGGTGGAACGTCAAGCCTGAATATACTGGTGGTAAAAGACTTGCCAGGAGAAACTCACAAGAACAATGTCATAGTTAGGAAAATGAGAAGGCTATTAAGAGCTTTGAAAGCTAGAATTTCAAGAAAAGTGGAGACGTTTTGCAGGAGAAGCCTGTGTGTCTGCTACCCTATTTCTTTGCTACTGTTCTCCAGAGAATTAGGAAAAAATATGGAACTTTGTATGGAAGCGGAATATTTGTTCAGGTGGGCTTTGGGGAGTATGTAACATAATAACAAGAATTCTTGGACAACCCCTCCAAAAACCTAAAACTGTCACTGGCCACAGGGGTGCCACAGGCTTTGTGGGTGTTGGGCTTGGGGCTCTCCTGAGCCTTCCCAGCTCCCGCTCTGCCAAGAGCAAACCTTAACTCCTGACTCCTCAGGTGTTAATCGCTGCCAGAACAGGCAGATGATTCCCGTGAAACCATCCCAGCTTGGGTCAGCACTGCCATTCCCCCAGAGGCCCATCTGTGCTCAGCAGAGGGCTTTTACAGAGTCGCACGCAAGGCTGTGAGTTGAAGTGAAGCCTCCTGAGAGGCACGAGCAAAAAACTGCAGTGAGAATCCTGCCCTCCCTCTCTTGCAGTGGGTGGATGTGTTACAGTAACACATCACTTGTGTGGGGGGAGACATCTGTAGGGAAGAAAAGTCAGTCAAGAGCATTGTTCTGAAGGGGTTGGATCCCAGCAGGGAGAACTGGCTGCAGCCTTGGCTCGTGAACTGGTGCCTCTGGGGACTGGAAACTTTTTCTTTACAGTTTGAAAACCCGTGTTGTGTAAAATTGTTTAATACTTATGATTCAATTGATTTTAAAGTGGATAATCATCACTGAGCTTTAAATACACAGAGCTTGTTGTTGGAGCTACAGCTTTTCTTTGTTAATACTAACATTAAATATTTATTCTGGATAAGGATAATCTAGTAATATGGGGAAACACCTGTGATTGAACTGCAGTGATAAGGATCTCTACTATACACTTCTACTGCCAATATTTTCACAAACCTCACTATGTTCAGGGGTAAATAAATTTAATTCATTTTCCACTCCTGTTGTCTCACAAATTTGAATGTATTTGATGCATGAATCTTTGCAATAGGTCGTAAAGCCCAGTTCAAAACCTGTACTAATTTGTTTAAGGAGTTCTCTTTGACAGAAGCCCTTTTTTCCCTCCAGCACTAATTGGGTGATGATGACTGGGTCGTTTTGGGAAACACCAGAGGAGGAGAAGGCAGCTGGAGACAGTGTGTGAGGAAACCCAAAACCATGCACAGATTAAAGATTTTATGAAGCTACAGCAGTACTCTGTCTCACTTCAGTGAAACTGTGTTACCCACAGGCAGTTCCTCTCTGTTTGCTCAGACGGCCCCTTCTGCGTGGCTTTCTAAAACATGTAAGAGGGTACATTTTTCACTTGGAAAGCGGAGAATGAAGTGATTTTTTTCTCCCTCTGACAATAACATACTCAAGAAAAATTGATGCTGAATACCTCTGTTATATGCATGCGAATGTCAGATATGTCTTCATTTAGTGTTATATTTTTCAATAGGAAATATCTGATAATTTTGGCTTTTAAATGTCTTACTGATATACTATGCATAAATTTAATTACTCCAAATAGTATTTTGCTCCGAGTCTAATTAGATTTTTTTTTAATACCCTCTTCAGAAGGAAAGTTTTTTGGCATTAATATTTATTAAAATAAAACAAAAACTAAAAATACAATCTTTTCACAGCAGTATTGTGCAAGCATTTTTGTAAGTATCTAAATGGGCTCCTGCGTGTATGAAACTACCGCACTTCAGGACATTGTTCTGAGCTTTGATTTTTGTAGACATAGTAATTTCTTTTATTATTAGTTGCTGCTAAGACCTGTGTAAACCCAGACCTTCTAAAGTCAACAGCAAATTTCTACTTGCTTTTGTGAAGCTGAGGTTTCTCTGTCTTGGTGAAAAGAAAAACTTCTCTTTCAGCCTTGTAAAAAGCCAGAGGGAGCAAAGTGATCTGCCAGGGTTTAAAACAAGTGCAGGTGAGCTGTGGTCCCACATTTACTTGCCAGCGTGTGTGAGGGACTGGAGAAACTGTGTGTGATGAAAAGAAGCTCGTTCTTTGACTTCTGTCCTCATCTGAAAATCCCTGTCATCAGGAGCTACCCACGTCGGGAGTTATGTAAATCCTTAAAAAGCAATTGCTGTTCTCACAGTGAGTGACATTTCAGAGTGCTCAGTGCTGCCTGATTCTGGTCCCTGCATGCCTAGGCAAGAGCTGTGTGCTTTCACAAAGCTCCAAACCCACTTTACAGAGAGCAGCAGAGCACATGGAACTCACCCTGCTCTGAGGGCTTTGGAGTTAGAGTGTCTCCAGCCTTTCCTCCTCTTGTGCTTTTCTGTGCTGCACTGTGAGTGTCACACAAACAGGAGTATTTGCTTGCTTCCATTCACAGTGTAACACCCACTGACCACAGCTTTGTAATGAATCCCTGATTTGAGTAGGAGTACAGCTGACAGCAAAAAAATTCAGTGCTTCTGTTTTCCATATTCCTCATCCCAGGTTGTGTACATAGCACTGAAAGGCAGCAAATACTATTTTTGCTATAATAAAAGCAAAAAGTAAAATTTCCATAATAATTTCCATGGCATTTTAAAGAGCTTTTTGACCAGGTGAAATTTATTTGAGATAAAAGAAATGTTATATTGATGCCTAACCCACAGAAACTCTTGTTTTCTATTAGTTTGTCTTAATACTGCTTTAAAGGCTCGAGTGAAATTTTTCTATAGAGGAGTACTGAATATCCAGGAAATGTGGCACACCTTTTCTTCTGGCTTCTAGTTCTGCTTATGTTCTTTTTAAAAAAGCTTATCCAGCTCGAAAACACAGCCAGTTAAAGATGCCTTTCTGTGTGTCAAGTTCCTCCTTCCCGTACTAAACTGTGTAGTAACTACAAATCTTATAACTGATAAGTGCGGGCTCTGGGGCAAACGTTTTCTATTGTCATTATTTATTCCAGGGCTGGCATGTCTGTATGTGGTCCTGTTCTTAAATGAGGAATAGGCAGAGGAAACCTAATATGTAGATGAAATCTAATAATAACGTGGAGGTTCTTCTTTCTCAGCTCCCTGAATTGTGCTCAGAATGGGCAGGGGGCAGTTGAGCTGCGGCGAATGCAATGGCAGCAAGGTACCAGTAATGGGCTGGCTGCCTTTTTCTGTGGCTGTTCCCAGAGAAGGTAAATCTGGATTATCTCTTCTTTTAGCCGTTGAAAAGTAACAAACAATGAAGTTAGAAACTCACAGAAAAATGGTGCGTCTTTTTAGGAGGTTTTTTCCCAGTGTGAGTAGGTGGCTAAATCCTATTTTTGGTCAAGTTCTGTCCAGGTGTGCCAGAGGAAGAATGTCCCACAGCACTTAGGCCAGCAGTAACAGCAAATGAAGGGCACTGCATCTTCATTCTGTAAGTGGAAGGTGGGAAATAAGCCCTGTTAAGGAGCAACACCTACACTGTGGGTTTCTCTAGGTGTATAATCAGACACGGATAACAGCTCCACAGAAAGGAATATAAAGTTAAAATCGCATCTTGAGGGTGCTCCTGTTAGGGTGAGGTATTACAAACCACCTAAACTTGAAGCCAGCTGACAAGTAGTGGACCTTAATTAACACAAATCGTTTCTTTTTAAGCAACTGGGAAAAGAAGCCACAAGAGATGTATTTTTCTAGAAAATAAAAATTTCAACCACAACAAAAACGGCTGATATTAGTGAATTTAGTACACTTCAGTAATTGTCAAAGGACCCATACCAACCGGGCTGTTTTCCTGCAAAACGTGTTCCAGACAGCCAGGACGGAACTGTCCATGCCGTGGTCCCTGTGGAGAGAGCACCAGGGCTGAGCTGCCCTGCTCCCCTCGCTCCCCACGCGCTGCTGAGGGCTGGGGGCTCCCTTCAGCTCGACTACTCTCCTGGGCTGCCTGGGCAAGGCTCGTGTTACTTTCTCCTCATTATTTTTATCTGATTCTTTGGATGACATCATTCAGTTTCACTTAAACGACTGAGAAGCCCAGAATATCTGCAAACAGTTTCAGGTGCTTGCATGTGTTAAACTGGGGGGCAAATACCTGCAGAGAACTCTCTGATTTGAGAATTTTATTGCTGTTGTACTGACATTTGCTTCAAAAAGCAGCACATTCTCAGAGATTGCTTGTAGAACCCTCATGAAATGATCCTGCTAATTTTGCTGAGATTAAACGTTTTCTTTGTTTACTTTAAAAATGAAAAATTTACTTATCCAAACTCCTTTTTTCTGTGTTGCCGTAGCACCCATTCACATAAGAAGGCTTAAAAAAACCTCAACAAATTAAGTGAAGTTGTGAGTTTAAAACAAATTAATTTAGCAGAACTAAAATCCTGTGTAGAAATTCCTTTCAAAATTTGAGTACTCTAAACAGCTTTTAACTTAGTTAACCCAAAAGCTCTTGGTTGTGAATAAGATGGGGGCTGAGGCCAATTAATTAATCCACTTTAAACACTAATTCAGTATAATTTCCTGAGGGTGTGTCTGTAGGCAGTTCTGAGGAATATTTGCTGCAAAAACGGAAACCAGTGAGAATTGTACTCTCCTTCAAAGGACTTTGGTTCCTATCTAGGTCTGGTAACTATTCCTCAAAATTTAAGCATCTAAAGTTTTTGCCGTGACTGTGTTGTTGAAGACCTGGGCTTGTTACCAACCTCCTGCATAGACTCAGTATCCTCTTCATCAAATTTTCATTAAGCATTTCACTAAGAAAATGAAAGTTCCTTAGAGATGTTGTTCATGTCAGCCTTCCCAACTATTTCGGAGCCTTTTTTTAAGCTAAAGCAGTGGAATTTAGAGGAATACTGTGAGCTTTGTAGAAAATCTTCAAGGGAAAATTCTGTTGGCAGAACGTAAGGCACTAGACGCTGGTTCAGTGTAATCTGCGCTGACTTTACTAACATGTAAAATATATCCTAGCAGGGTTTGGGATTGTAAATGCTGTAAACTGTGCATTGTGGTGCAGCAGTCTTGTGTGCACAGTTCCTTCTCCAGTGGCCTCTTAGAGCCTTCAAAATTCTAATTTATCCTTTTCCAGTATAGAATGTAATAGCATCACTGTTTAAAAAAAAAAAAAATCGTCTTGAATTTATACCAAGTATTTAATGGCAAAATCACAAATTTTTATTCCACTTAGCCATTTGGCAGTGGAAAGGCCCTACTGTGTTCTTCCTTTGAAGTCTGAAAAAAATCTGGCCTACGTTCGTTATTTGGGGAAAAGAGATTTGCCTTGTGTAACAAATTACTCTCCTAATGCCATGAGACACTCCGGGTACGTTGTGTTTTCCTCACATTTAGCTCATAAACATTTAGCTCATCTTTTGTTTTTATACCAGTGGCTACTCAGATGGGCCTTGTAGAATTTGGAAAGAAAAGTGTCTTCTAATAAGGGATTGTCTTCTCATTAGCCCTGCTGATTTTCCAAAAGATTTTGCTTTGTGCAATGCATTATAATTATATGACAGGAGAACAGTGGAGAATAAGGCATAGCATTTCCCATAGGTTTCCTATCTGAGATAAGAAAGATAAACATTCTGCCTTGCTTCTCCAAGAACAAAAAAAGCCCTCAGCAGTTTCCTGCGAGGCAGTTGGATGTGAGCTGCCTGCTGGAGCTGAGGCTCTCCGTGTCCAGACAATGCTCCATGTCCTGCAGGGAAGCTGGCTGTACAAAGTAAGGAAGCCCCCTGGACTGAGGTGTGTGTCCTGGGCTTCCTGAGAATGTGCCTTATCGCCCAAGGGTCCCTCCACACTCCTGCAGCTTTCTCTGCGCCACTCCCGGACCAGGGGAGCAGCTGTTTATTTTTGCAGGACGCTCTCTGTTCTGGGGGAAACAAGGGAGGCCTTTGATTGGATCTCTCTTTTGTTCCTGGATTGCTTCGACTTCAACGAAATTGGGAGGAGCAGGAGCAGGACCGAGGTCTGCTTTGGGGTATGCGTGGCTTGACTCTCAATGACCCACCTCTGTTTCAGTCGTGACACCCGGGCCAGGGAAATATTTTGCTTAGGGATGGCTTTCCTAAAGCAGGGAGAGAATCTCTGGTTACAGAGCAGCAGAGATGCTTTCAGTTTGCTCCACTCTCCGCTGCACTTCTATGGGCTGAGCTGTGCAAAAGGAGGGGAAATACCCAGGCATCCCTCTCCCAAACCAGCTGGGAAGCTGCAGTTCCCAGAAAACCTGGGTGGGTGAGAGATTTAAGGGCTTTAGAAGGGTTCAACAGGCGAAGCTGGAAAATTGCAGTAATGTTCCCAGTGTTAGTGGTTAACGAGATGTGTCGAACACGGAGGGGTGACCTCCTCCATGGCTTCAGAGCTTTGCAGTTCCCTGTATTTTTGCTTTCCCGTTGAACTTTCTCATTTCTAACTTCTTTTTTTATTCTCAAACCAAGTTTTGTAACGCACTGACATCTGCTGTGTGTTTGACTAATACAGCCACTAAAGAACTGAAATAAGCATTGCAACCCAGGCAGAACGGGGCTTGAAAAATCAAATTTAAGAGAAAGGGGAAGGAAAGTGGGAGAACCTGGTGGTTTCTTACAGATTCAAGGAGGAAAGAGGGAACAAGCCACCCTGCCCTTAAGGATCTTATAATTGTTTCATGGAAGAGATGTGCAAAGTAAGCTGATTTCTGTCATACAAACAGCAGTTCTATCGATTGACTATAGTTAGTCACCATTTAGAGAAAACTACATTAGCTCCATTTTTCCTTTATTTTTTATCTAATCAGGGTTGTGAAGTGGTGGCCATCGCGTGGTGGGCATACGAACCTGATAAATGGCTTTTCTGCCAGTTTTCAGAAACACTGAGATTGAGAGGAAGCAGTGTACCTGAATAACCCCACTCCCTGTACCTGGATCATTTACAACAGTTCTGCGAGACGGGAGCAGCCTCCACCCCTCCAGCAAATAATTGTAGCTACCACAGCAGGAGCTGCTGCACAATAGCTTCACTTTTAAAATACTAAACCAACCTCCGAAAAGACTCTTTCAGTTAGATAGCAGCAAAACGTGCTGCTGATTGAAAGCTTCCCTGAAGCATTTTCAGTGGTGGTTGGTTTCTGGCAGGAATGTGAAGCGGAGGAGGTGCTCCCTGGCGGCATGGGACAACCAAACCACCTCTGCCTCTGCCGCGCTCAAACCCAGCTCCTAGGCCGAGCTCCCACCCCGGGTACATTTCAGCTGGACATTTCAGAGACCCAGGGCAGTACTAATCAGAAATCTTTCGTCAAGACAGTTTCAAACAAGAAACTGACCTGTGCCCGAAGGAATAGTTAGACAGTTTTGCTTTTTTGTCGAAAATTGACAGTATTTCTAATGAAAAACTGAAGCCAGGCTGGGATTTTTGATACATTATTCAGCAGAAAATAATAGTTTATAAAACCACACTTTTTTTTTTCTTCAAAAACAAAGTTCTTTGCTGGTTTTGGGAAAATCTAACAGTCTCTCTGAAAACAGGGGAACCTCCTAACAAATGGGTTTTCAAAATATATATTTACACTAGTTTCATGAATCAGTGAGTAATGGGGCTATCTCCCACATTACTCCTTCCATAATGGTATTTTTAAGGTAATAAGTCTCTGAGGCAGGCAAGATTCTATGCATAGACACTTGAGCAAGAAAGGATAGATGGCTTTTTTTTTTCTTTTTCTATCCCAAAGTGGCTGTAAAATCTTGGTTTGTAGATGTCTTTTTTACTTGAAAACTAAGCTTTGAATATGTCATAAACCATAGCTTCTCCTTTTCTTCATTCCCAGCTAATGTGCAAAATATCTGCAAGGCCATGAGAGTGCTGGATTAACACCTCACCAGCAGCAAGAACTGAAACAGAAAAGTACCTTTTGACTACAAGGAGTTTTAAACACTAGGGGAAATCCTGCTCCCCTCGAGATCAAGTGGGAAATTCCTTTTCAGCTTCAAAAGAACCAAAATGTAGCTTTGCATTATTCTGAAAGCCTGTTTAAAAGCCCTAGCATTTCTATCCCTTTGCAGTCATCCCACAAGCAGGGAAAATGAATACAGTTCTTTACAGCCTTGTATTGGGTTTAGAGGTCACTGTAGGGCCTGCTCCTGGGGTGGTGCTCAGGAACGTTTCTTCAGGGCTTGCAGAATTAAATGACTGCTGCCTCTCTCTATCTTTTTTTTTTTTTTTCTGTTTCAATGGGACAATGTCTTCCTTAAAAATCTGTGCTGAAGTGCCCTTCATTCATTGTTTTTAATGCTTCTTATTGTCAAGATCTATCACATTTTCAAAGTGAGGTGTCTGACATCAGCAATCACAGTATTTAGACACATGAGTTCCCAGATGCAGCTAAAGATCCTGTGTATTACCTAATTCTGAGAAACCACATGTACAAAAATGTGACATGAAATGACTAATGGAGGATCCAATAGCAAGTAAAACTTTGCTTTATGCCTTCCAGCAGTGATGCTGTTTGTAAAATACTTGAACTGTCCAAGAGATGGGTGACATGCTGCTTAAATGCTGTATAATAATCCAGTCATAATATCAACTCTAAGAAGAGTTGTAACTGTTGATTAATTAACTTATCAGCTGAAGCTGGGCCTATTTCCCCTCACTGGAGTGTAAGCCATGCACTTGACCCTTGATACACACTGCACATCCTCAGGGGTCTCTCTGGAAGGGTGCAAGGATACACGAAACACTAAAAGCTGACACATTGCTCGAGCAAAAGCCTTCTGAAAAAGGAACAGCCAAACCCCCTCATTTCCTCTGCTACTGAGTTAAGTTAGCTAAAATCAAAGTTTTAAAACATCCCAACTGTTGTGCCCTGCCCATTAAAAATGAACCAGGGGAGAATAATAAATTTTAATTTTTGAACTGTTATTCCAAGTATCTGGTGGAGACTTTAGCATGTATTCAGTGGAATACACACTTCCATATTCAGTGGGCATTGCAAGAGTTCAGCCACACGTGGAGCCATCAAACACAACTGCCTCAATACAATGTTCAGCCATGTGGCACATGTAGTAGCTTTTCTAGACAAATAATGTTATTTCACCCTTAGTGTGAAACTCCTGCTGCACCAGGCAGATGAAGACTGATACAGAACTACCTAAGTACTTAAAGAGACAAGGAAGAAGTGGAGAGAGAAATATTTTGCAAAAACTTGCGTATTATTTTTAAATAACATAAGTGATTCTTATATTCTGAACCCTGCTAAGGGCACCATGGGAATTCTTATAAGCCCTGAGGGCGTTTATCCTCTATCCCACCCTTGCCTGTGGCCAGAGTTGTGCAGAAGCTGCTCTGGCAAAGAGCTCTGGGAGATGGGGCTGAATCTCTGCCACTGAGGGCGTCCATCCCCTTGGCCCTCTGCAGGCAGTGCTGGCCACCCTGGCCACCCCAGAGGGAAGGTGCTGGTGTGTCCCGACCCTGTGTGTCACAGAGGCAGAGCTGCTCTGTGTGGCCAGGCTGTGCTGCCTGGCACAACTTCTGACTTGAACCCTTGGGTCACGGGATGGAATAACTTGTGCACAGCCCAGGTTGGACTCGCCTGTGGGGCTTAACTTCTCCTGACAGCTATTCTCATAATGGCTGTCTCTTTTATTTGTTGCAAGGGATAGCTACAAACTGGATGAAAAAGGGAAACAAATTGAAATTAA
>VYZQ01049915.1:1243-18890 GCA_013400655.1 Mystacornis crossleyi
ACTATAAATTGTTAACATTTCAATAATCTGCAAAACTATAGCCTGTAGATACATGGAACAGCTGACTGAAAAGTCTGCATATTCCAAGTTGTGATATAAAATCTGTGTGCCAAAATATTTTGAAATGTTTAAAAAATATGTCTTCTAGTTGTACTGAAGTAAGGATACTTCCATTACTAATCCAAAATCACCACATTTCTTTCATAGTATACATTGGTATCGATCCCTTATTTTTATCAGTATCTCCACATAGTCAAGGTTTAAATCAATACTGAAAGTGGTTACTTTTCTAAAGGTAAACTTTGACTGCAGGGAGTGTGGAGACTGTTATTCATCAGGGGAAAAAAAAGGTGGTTGTTTCTTGAATACGATGTTTTGGGTTATATTTTCCCTCTCATCCTTAAAGGTCTGGTGTTCTCAGGAAATTGTCAGTTCTTCCATGGGGTGAAGAGGAGTTCTGGAAGTTAGCAGCCGTACTTATGTTGACCTCGTTAGACTGGTACTTGAAGTTGTATCTTAACACCTCTTTTACCTTTCTTTCCTGATTCCAGATTTGTGTGATAGTTGTGCTTTTTTGTAAGTTCTTAGAATCTGTGAATGACAGCTGCCTTTCAAATGTTAGCAAGTCTCTCGTTGCAACTTCCTCTTCAATTAATGCAACCCCCTCTCTATACAAATCACTGTTGCATACCTGAACCATGTAGAAATCATGAGTCACATCTAAACAAAATATTATCCTCTTGTAAAACTCCCTATATTGTAAATTCTGGTGTATTTCTATTTACCTTTTGATTTTTGAGCCTTAAGATATGCTGAGATCACATTCTCTTAGAAATGTGATGTTAATGAATGTGAATGTTAGTGAAAAGTAGGAATGTATCTTTCCTTTCTTTTTTAAAAAAAGTGGAGATAGTCACAGTCACAGATCTCCAGGAACTAGTGCAGTTACACTTATGGCAGTATACCTTGGAAGAAGTCACTCTTCACTCTGAAAACAAACTGTACTAACCTAGTTTTAAACCCATTTACTCTTGTTTATCCAGTTGTTTCAAATACCACATGATGAACATGAAATAACTTTTTGCTAATAAAATCGAATGGGCTTTTTACCAAGAAAACTAATCTAAAATATTACTATTGCTGCCACCATGTTAGTTCTGTGTGAACAGGCTCACTTAAATGTCCTTCTTTTAATTTATTATTTCTCCTCCTTACAACTTCAGTGTGAGTTTTTTAAATGAGAGTAAATCCATCTTTGTTAAAGTTAACAGTGGTCTTCTGGTACTAATACGTACTATTTGTTTATGTACTGACCATGCCATTCAGCATGTGAGCCTCTGTATTTTGCTGATACATCTTTTGCTGATATGCTTTTCTTTCCTTTGGGCATTCTATTAATATTCAAAAGGCTTATGCTGTCTCTTGCCTTTGCATTGCTGCTTTTTTATGGCTAAGATGTGGGCACATGCAAAGTATCTCTTGCCCACACTTCCCACGTGGTGCTGGACCACTCACATATTGCAGCAGCATGAGCACAGTGTGCTGGCTTCCCTGCCTCCTGCAAAGAGGCCATGTGCTGCCAGATTACAGTTCCTGCCTGAACGTCCCACACTAGTTCCACTCCCACAAAGTGTGTGATGGCCTGCTGTGACTGTGCAGTTCTTGTTGCTAAAAGGGAACCATCCTAGTTCACAACTCTGACACTTCATAAAGGCAACAGAATCCCCTCCTGCAGTTAATGCTTAAATGTTTATATAACTTAGAGTGATCCATAGCACATCCTCAATTCGGTGGTCATCGCTGATCAGGTCATATAATTCCTGCTCACTTTATGATGTCTGTATTCCTGGGCCGTTTTGGTGAAATTATTGGAGGCATCACTGCTGACTCTGTAAGTTGGAAAAAAAAAATCCACAAAGCAGAACTCCAAGTCCTAAAGACTGGCTTGAAAAACTGTATTTATTTTTAAAAGGACAGTTTATTTACATATGAGCTTTTCACTTAAATTCCCTTTCTGTGTTCAGTTCTCTTCTCAGGAACCAGAATGGCTAGGTATATTTATTTTAAATCCTGAACCTGAGCTGTTCAATTCCCCCAGAACTGAGCTTAAAGAAGAATTCCAGCTATCAGAAAACAAGAGATTTCATGACAAAGTGTGACAAAGAAATAATAGAATTTAGGAAAATGCCAACAATACAGACAAGGGCTTTAGGAATAAAAAGAAATAATAGTGGCTAAAAGCCAAAGAAATAATAATGGCTAAAAGCTGATGTTTATTATGGTAGTCAGTTTTTACCTTCCAGCCTCTTCTTTTCGGGAGCAGAAATGTACTTATAGAGGGGCAGATGGATGAAGTCATGAATGCAGATGAATGGTTGAAAGGCCCATCCTGAAGCTATTCAGAAAGAATGGAAAAATCTCATTAGTAGGACAGTATCAAAATGTTCACCCACCTGTTGGTCCCTGAAACCTTCTTGCCCTGCTATTTTATATCTGAGTAACTGTTGCTACAGACTACGTTGTGTTGTAATCAACACTTCTAAGAAGGTGGCAAATCAGTTCTGTTCCATTCTCTAAAGCATTGTACAGTTACATCCAGAGCTTTTTGTTTAAATTCGAAAAGGAAAAAGGGAAGCTGAGCTTGGTAGTCAGGCCGAGTACTTTATTATTGGTTCACTACTCTTAACATACAGAAACTCTGGCTGGGTAAATCACATATTTGCCACGTGGAATTGGCAGAAGTATTTCTACATATATAATGCCCTCCCAGCACAGTTGTGGCCAGAAGTTGTGGCAATACACTATTCTGGCTTTTGAGCATCTACTTTCCTGTGATTAGTTGTCCCTTGCAAGTATCTCCAAGATCTAAGGAAATATAAGAACTAGGGTTGCATGCTTAAGCACAGGAGAACACTGGGAAGGGATCTTGCCTTTCTGAAATCAACAGAACCCTGAAAACCTGGAGATGCCTGATTCCCTACGTTCTTGTACCTTCCTCACATAAGGAAATACCTGTTAACACCATACAGAATGCAGACATGTTAACTACACATGATGAGATTTTTTTTTTTTTTTGCAATGAACTAAACAGCCTTCAATATGGCTGTAAGCGTGGCACTGTAGCCTGAGACCTTGGTAGTGTTTGGCAGCAATGTGATGAGCAGTGTAGATGGAGCCATAAAGAGCTCACTGTTTATAATTACATCCTTGACTTTGATCCAAGGTTAATGCCTTAAAAATTTAGGATTATTTAATTCATTTAATAATGTTTAAAAGAAGAGCCACCATTCACAGAAAGGAAAAATGAAGTTTACATTTTATGTTTTCATACAAGGGTGATTGTATAATGCATTTTCTTGTGCCACAAAACTCTAGTTTCAGTTTGTTCAATAACTAAGGAGAGTATAAATTCATACAGTTGACAAAAATAATCCAAGAAATCAGAATCCTTCAAATCCAAGAAGTCAGAGATGGGCCACCATCCTGTTTTCTGTCCGTGTCATTAGACTGCTGCAAAGCACTAAATTCAGTGTGTTCCAAACAATTATTTCTATTACTGTCTACACTTCTTTAGCACTTGGAGATCTGACCCATTTTCTTCGCTTTTTTGTACCTGGCTCTGTGCAAACACAAGAGAAGATACTCCCTTCCCCTTGAATACACACTTGCCTCCTTTACCTCTGAACTGAAGTGCAGGCAAGGTACATAAGCAGGAAGCCAGCAGCCCTTAGAAAATTCTCTGTTTCTATAGAAAGCTCTTGTACATCTCAGCAGGGCAGACTGCCACAAGTTTCTCAGTCTCCTCTACTCTCGGCTTCTTATTGAGTATTGAATCAATCCTTTTGTTGTTAGCGAGCAGTGGTGTGGTCCTGGCACATTTTAAAGATTTCCTCAGGCTATATAATTTCCACTGTTGATAACTTCACTCACATAGAAAATATCCCACAAAGAGGAAGGAAGAACTTCCATAAGAAGTACTCACAGGTAATGGGGGAAAAAAAGTACCACTAGCCCTAAGACTACCATTTCCTTCTCGAAGTACAAGCCACATTTCTAGAACTTTGTTTTCTCCTGTAAAATCAAGTACATTTAGGGAACGTCAACAACAACCAGTTTTTGGCCTACACAAACATCTCCATCTAAAACAGTTTGGTCTTGCCTGAACTGAATCTTCTGTGTCACACATCATGGGTGTCTCTAGCACACCCCAAACTCTCTGGTTGTCTTAACACATGTGGATGTTATCATTGCATTCAGTTTCCTTCTGTGAGAATGTGGGACTGGAAGTTTTCCTTCACGCTGTTTTCCAGACTGTCATCCCAGATGATGCTGCTAATGGCTTCTGCCCCATTGCTTCCTCGCCTACTCTGTGACATAAGATGCAGCAGCAAGCCAAACAGGGCGCTGTGTTCATCCTTCGAGGGTGCTGAAATCATGCCTGGACACTCAGCAGAGGACATGGGAGAGAGAGGACCAGATTTCACCATTTTGAAAGGTATGTAAGGTATCTGCCTTCTGCCCAGGAAAAAGTGGCTATAATACCCATTCTCCCCCTACTACTACTGTTCGGTTTAGCCAAATGTAACAAAGTCCTGTGTTCTTCAGAGCTGGGTTGGTTTGTCGACACTGCGGAGCACCTTGATCAGACAATGGAGGCAGGGATACCTAGAAACTACTGGCCTGGGCCTCACAATAATGCCTTCCAGTTACAGGGCCTTTTGTGCTTAATTTGTTTATGGTCCTTGCAGGCCAGACATCTCTCTCTCCTCTTCAATGTCAGACTTCATATGAAGGCTGGATCCTTCACATCCACAGTGTACCATGTAGCATCCGGTACAAAGGTTTAATTTCTCAGACCAGAGACACAGCTGACACAATTTGTTATTGTACCTGACCTGATAAAAGATGGCCTTCACCTTGCTGAACTTGCATTAGAACTGCAGTCCTTTTACTGTAAACTGTTGGAACAGCTCCAGTATCACTTCTGGGAAATCCTCATAGCAGTAAAACCCTAGTCTTCTCCCGGCGTAGCCAGACATGAGCAATGATGTCTGCCAATCCTCTCCATGCCTCTATGGTGAGTTGGCCTAGGGTGGAACTTTCTTTTTCTCATGGAAAAGAAGCATAAAAAGGAAAAAAGCCAAATTGAAATGAAGCAGAGAGACACAGTAGAAACAGCAGAAAGAGTATCAAAAAGAAGTAAAAAAGATAAAGGGAACAGAAGATAGAAGAGGGAACAGGTAAAATAGTAATACACAACAAATTAAAAGCCAAGTACTGAAATGCCTGCTTTGTACCCCACGAGACTTTGTAGGACAGGGAAGAGGTGCTCTTACAAGGAAACCCAGAGGAAATGTTTGGAAGAGCTCTATGGGCAAATGGGTAGGGCAGAGGAAGAGGTGGTTTTTTTCATTCATGCACACTGTGTAGGGAGCAGTAGGTGGAGGAGTGAATTCTCCTCTCATCTGCGCCCTGAGTTCGTCTGGAGTGCAAACAGTTGTTCTCCAGATGTCTCCGAGAAAGGAAAATAGTATTTGCAAATCTGAAAACCTGAGGGCCCATAACACACAGGTATTGTACCCTTTGAGCAACAGAACAGAGGCTCCTGTGGAACACCATTTTCTATCATCTACAGACACAGATTTCCCCTGGCTAGAATTAGTCTTTGTGATAATTTTCTGGGCAAAAATAAACACAACATGAAAAATAAAATATTACCTAGTGTAACAGTATGCTGAACAAAAAATTCTCCCTTTAAAGGTACCTGAGAGAAAGGATGAACCATCTTCGTAATATCGCTGGTGGACAGTTTTCATCCAAATGTGATCTTTAAAAAAACAAGCTTAAATTAAGCATACACTTCAGTGTTAGGAGAATAAAGGACCCAAAAGTTCTTACCTAAAGTCATAAAGAAGACTGTGGCAGAGCTATAAACTTAGTTAATGTCATGAGGGCACCAGGCAGGAAACGAAGAACCTTGTTCTTTGCCCTTGGCTCTGCCACCAACTTGCTGCGTGGCAAATCACTTCCTCTTCAAGTGACTCAGTTTCTCCCACAGGCAGATTGAAATAATGATTCAACTTCATAGAAGTACTTCAAGAATGATGATGGAAAATGTTACAGAAGAGCAAAGTAGGAATTCCATTCCAGTGCTCTCCCCAGGCTATCTTTTGTCCTCTTCTTGCTGGATTTTTGGAAGAATGATGTCTTCGTTACTGTGAATGATATTTTGTTAGAGATAATAAAGCTGCAAAATTATATAGCAAAAGCAGAATTAAATGCTGTATGACTTCTATTATGTGCTATAAACAAACAGAAGATGTGCTAAAAGGAAGTTATCTGTCTTGCAGAGTCAGCCAAGCAAAAAATGAAATGCCAATTCAGTACTCAGTCTGGAGGAAAAAGCAGTATGTGACTAAGGAATTTTAAAATTTGTCATACTGTAAGAGAAAAAAGGTGGGCATGTATTATTAGACCCTTAAAGGTGTCCTAAAACAGGTACAGATATAAAAAATGAATGAAAGAATGTTAGATCCTAAAAGGAAGGTTATAATTTTAAACTTAACAACCTTATTTACTGCAGAAACAAGAAAACATATAGCAGTTAAGGCACTACAAGAAGAGTACAGGCCTTACCTTGTGGTTGGTACCCAGGGAAACTGAATTAACCCTGCTACAAATTTCAAGAAGTAAAATGGGGAAGACAGGTAAACCAAAGTTTTCAAATGAGCCTTTTGTAATGTATTCCTTATTATCCAAGTGTCCAAGTTGAGTTGTACATAAGACCAGCTTTTAGAAATACTAATATTCACAAACCTAAATGAAATTAATTTGAAAACCATCTAGAAAAATACAGAAGGGAAACTTTGCCAGCTAAAATCTTTAATAGCTATTATTATTAACTTGAATGAGAGTTTTCAATATCATACGTTTGCACATTTGCAACCTAGTATACATCTGCCATTTGTTATAAACCATATGAAGAAGCCAGAAGTATCTTATATTGACCAAGATGGAACCTTCAAATTAATGCCTAAATCTACATTTTACATATGCAACTGAATGTACAAAATACGGAAATTATGTTTTGATTTTATTTATAAAATATTTTAAACACTGTGACATCAAGAATGTTTTTCAATCTCAGTAAAACCATTATCCAATAGGCCTTAAAACATAATTTTGTTTATGCTCTTACCCAGGCAAGTTTTTCAGGCTCCTTTATCCTCAGCTCAAGGACCATACCATGTCCATTCCTAGATACATCTGGACCAATTTTTATAATATGAAAGAATGTAAAGCTATGTATGAAGCTGAATTGTTCTATGAAAACACTGCTTCAATTGTTTCCATATATTTTGTGTGATGCTATGACATTTATTTTATATTACTGCATTGTAATTTCATTTTAGCTTTCTTTTGTAACATTTATTTGCTTTCCATGGCTTTTTTACTAACTCTCTGGACCATTTCCTACTTAAATTATCATTTACTGAAGCCATGCTTTAGAACCTATTACTCCTTGTTCCTACCCCGAGGAAACGTTTTACTATGCACAGTTCAGCAATTTTTATATCATTTTACATCATTCATCTTGACATTGTGTTGGCTGTACAAGTTCCCTCATTCATTCTGGGAACTGTGGAAGTCAGGGACCTTTTAAACCTATCTGCAAGTTGTCATTAGGATTTTCTGAAGAACTCATGCCAGACAAAAGTTTCTAAATACATCTTGTAGATAATATATACATTTTAGCACTCTCATTATCCATCTGTTGCTCTCAGATTTCATGTTTTACTTTCAGCTTTTCCATAATCTCACATTATTTCTTCTCTTTTTGACAACTGGTAATACTGTAGTGCTATAACTTACATAATGAATGGATTGCTGAGGATATATATAAATTCAGCTACTCCATCACTCCCTCCACTGAATCTCTTCCTTCCATGGGTTTCTGTATTGAATTTGTTTGTATTAGCATACCCACTGTGCTTTGCCTGTTTGGTATTCATTGTGGAGTACTCAGTACTAAATGAACTAAGCAATTCAAGAACATGCTGTGTTTAAAGGAGTACTTTAACCTATTAATAAATCTGCTACGAGGTGCTGTTCTCACACTCAGGTGCTGCATGTTCAGTTTGGAATTTAGAAGGTTCTTCCTTGTTCTCTCCAATCTACCACTTGTGTGAAATTATTTCGGGTCCTGGCTGTTGAGACAACCCTAATCTCCAGCAATTAATATGACAAAGAGAAATCCCAGTGGTGAGCTCTGCAAGCAGTATAGTCCTATGTATGTCACTATTTGCCATAGACACGATCCCAGAAGTTTTCTGGAATGCCTACTGCTTTCAGTAAAAAAGCAGCAGCAACCTTGTGCGGAGATGTACAAGTCTTTTGCTTTCTCAGAATATCCTATTTTAATTAGATGATTTCCAAACACGTAATTACATAAATATGAAAGATGTTTATTGCAGTTAAAAAGGCTTGTAATTATTGTGTTTAATGCCAGACATGTCATATGCTGTTGCTGATTGGATCTTTTCATAGTTTTTTAACCTTGCCAGCACCCCATCCTTCTACATCTGTTACTCCATTTCTTCTCTCAGCTTTCTTCCCTGAGCGTTAGGGATTACATCCCTTGGAATTCAGTTCCTCAGCTTCTTTACCCATCACTAGCAAAGGGATTGCTCTCAGTCCAGATGTTTTGATTCTCTGTGTCCAGTCCCACATGAAACCTGCCTCTTAGTCTGCCCCATGCCAAGACAGTTGAAAGTCAGTAAAAGATTGTATTCCCTATTTTGTGATAAATTAGGCTTAGCAAGTGTAATAAACATTAACAGAAAACAAAAAGTGCCACTTGAATGACCAGGAAGCAGAGAAATCAAAACTTATGTGGTAGAAAATAATTTTCTGGAGAAGGAGTATTTCGCAGTCAGAGAATTTAAAAGGCCCTAATTATAAGTTCTTTATTTTCATGGTATAGTCTTCTGGTGTTTCAGATCTCCTCCGTGTGTAAAGATTTTCCCTTTTTTAGCTTTATCACTCAATATACCGCACTTATTTCTAAAGGATGTTATGTTACACAGCTTTCCTTGTATTGGGATGCATCATTATACCTTTGCCTGCTTCCTGTGTAAGCAGAACTGCCACGTCCTATCTTCTGCTAACACATGGATTTTGAATGAAGCTCCTATGAAGCACTTCTTCCAGGTTTCCCACATGTATACTCCCATTTCTCTGGCTGCATTTTAAAGAAAGCAGCAAAACTGAGGAATTCAAGGAGATTTTCTCCAAGGGGAAAAGTAACTGTATTACCTTTGCTGTAAAAAAAATGGCCAATAGGCTGTGCATTTGAAAACAAAAAACCAAAAACAAAACAAAAACAAACAAACAAACAAACAAAAAAGGGCTGACAAATTACTGGATCTCCGCAGTGCCATACTTGCCATATTTCTGACACCACCTAAAATACACACATGCAAAATGTGGGGTACAGGTGGTCCTACTCCAAATATGATCCTCTCAATGCCATATCACATCCCCTGATGTCAGGAGAGCTGTGGGGTACAGTGGCACCGGCAGCCCAGGGTGACACTTCAGCTGCACAGTTGTTCCAGGAAGATGGGGGACTTCAGGATGCATAATGAGACAGAAATTCTGGCCCTGTTAGGTCAATGGCAGTTTTGTCCCTGCCTTTATTTAGGATAGGATGGCCTCCTGCTTGCCTGGCTCATATTCCACTAAAACTCTGAACTGAGTATCACGATCTGTGCCCTGCCCCACCCTTGCTCTTTTGTTTCCTTGCCATTCCAGCATGGGGAATATTTGAACCAGGAGACAAAGGAGGCCATTCCCCCCTTTCTTTAGCACAGTTCAAAGTATTTTATAACTTCTCGTACCTGCTCTGGGCAGCGTACAAAGGCAGGGGGAGAACATAGCTGAATGGCTGTGCTTCAAAAATTACATAATTTTTGGATTATTTTGTTCTCCCACGCAGTTTTATGCCAGAGGGGAACATATGGCTCAAAGTGATTGTTTTCCACTTTACAATTCACATATTCTTTACCATATGTGAGGCATTATTTCATACTATGGCATGTATAATCACTCCCACGTCTATTCTTCCCTACGACCGGATGGACAACATACAGTTTGTCTTTCTGCTCCTGAGACACTGTCACTCTGATAGTCTTTTTGGACATTGACTATAATTTTCCAGAAATGTTCCTAAAAGATTTTGAGGTGCTTTTTTGTTGATATTTATGTGATAAATGGTAATGATATCTTTAGTTTTAACCTTGATTCTGGAAGTGCCTGAGGTTTTCTTGCTAGGCAAGTCACAGACTACTTGATCAGTTATCAAAGAAGCTTGCATGATCCCATAGTCGCAGAATTTGAGCTTTTAATCTCCAGTGTATGACAAAAGCACCAAAGGCTTTGTGGGCAGCCACATTCAGCAACAAATCATACTACTGTCATACATTTCATTCCTTTTCATTGAGTAATATTTATACAATCTGCCCATTATCTCCTCCAATAGATATAGATGTCAAACTCACTGAAGCTGCTGCTGGAGGTAAGTAACTTTGATAAAAGAGATTGCTTGGTTTGGTACAATATAAGAAAAATTTTGTAAAGGATTAATTGCATAGATCTGTAATTCATGTTCTCTGTAATTTCTAAGGCAGAAACTTAATTGCATCCACTTTTCTCTCCTTCCATTTTATTTTTTACTTTGCTAAAATCTTTTTCTCTAAAATCCCACTAAATTCAGTGTCGCTTAATGTAAAACAACATCCACTAGAGCAGAAATAAATCCCAGTATCTCTTTGTAAGATCTAGGAAGATTTGTCCCAAATAAATGTAAGTAATTGAGACTGTCAAAATGAAAAAAGCTAGAAGGTATTTTAAGCAGAAATGGGATCATGAATATTATTAGCAATCTTAGAGGGTACTGAATCTAACACAGACTGGATTACTATAGTTTGTATCTAGTGGCTAATCGATTTTCTATCTGAGAAGGTGTAATCTTCAACTGAAGTTTCCCCTGCATTTGGGCACCTCCAGGGAAAAGTAATTCTATGATGGGCAATAATGCATGAGAACAGACTGCACTTCTGTCACAGACAGGACATCTCTTTTTTCCCTGCTCTACCACTAACCACTTAGAATAAGATATTAAATAAGCTCTGAGATTGTCTGTCAAAATTGGTAGAAATCAACAAATCAGTTCACTGCGAACTTTGTATAGATGTCATTTTCATAGGAAGCCAATCTAAAAAATAAAACTATGTTCTCAAGAAAAATCAGTGGTGTGGCCTTGGGGAACAGCACTTGCCAAAATATCTCTGAAAAGAGTATTGCCGAATAATGAATAGCCAGAGAAAAAGGATGACCAGGAACACAGACGATATCTGATATATAGGGAAAGCAAGGATGTGCACTGTAGGCAAGGGACAAGCAACTCAAGTCATCATAGTACTTAGAGCACCAAGTAGTGGAGTGAAGAAGGATAAGAGTTTCCTTAGTCTGCAAACCAAGCCAATGCTCCTGGAAAATAAAACAAGGCAACTCAAAACTGGGAGAAGATTTCCTCTTCACCCCCAGAATGGCCAATTATTCTCTGAAATTCACGTTGTTTGAGAATAGACCATTACCAATGCCTGATACAGCCTGGAAGCCTCCTGGCAGCCTCCAGCGCTGCTCCAAGGTGAGACCCTGGGGTGGCCTGGATCGTGCTGCGGGCTGGCATCCTGGCCCTCCGTCTGGTACTGACTGGCTGCAAGAAGTGCCAGGACTGAGTCCTGAGCTGGAGCATCCCCTGGGCAAGCTTTGTCACCAGGAAAGTGGGCCAAATAACTACCCTTTGTATCACCCCAGAAATCTCCCCTGCTAAACAGAATGACACAATAAATCAGGATTATCCTTCTTCTGCAGAAGAACCAGTGTTGGCCACCAGATGCTGGTCCCACTGCCTGAGCTAAGGTTGCCATTTCTAGGTAATGCTACATCCTCACTCAAACAACACAGGACAAAATACCTTGGTGAGTCTGCAGTGTTCTCTTCATTCACTGAAAAGTACTAAAGACGTTTCATGAAGCCAAGCAATAAAAGGAAACTCGTAGAAATAGTTTCGTGTATATATATTTCAATATAAAGTTTTCCTTTTAATTATTTCTGAGTTTATATAAATAATTAATTAAATAAATAATTAAAAGAATTCTCCTTTTAATTATTTCACATCTGAATGCTTCAATGGAAACTTGACTAAATTAATTTTTTAAGTCCAATTGCTGATCTTATAAATAGAAAAGGTACAATGAATTGTGTTAATAGTAACGTAAGTATTTAGTTTAGTATGTTTTTCAGTGTTTTGAGGACATATAATTTGCATTGCAAAAATATTTTTTCAATGAAAAATTCAACAATCAAGATTCAAGAAAACTGAAATAATTAAAAATATACTTGCACAGAAATTATTTATAAAAAGCAATAAACAAAAGAAGTCTTCTTTTCTTTCTTTAAAATTACTTTAGTCTGGTATAGTTTAGAAACAAGTATTCACATCTCCCAGTCAAACACAAAATCAGTTTCAGAAATGGAACTTGCAAACTGAAGTAAAGTTAGAAGTTGTGTCACCTGGAGAAAGATAATCACCCAGTGAGAGAGCTGGGAACTGATGCCTTCAGGCTGATATAAACAATTAGTTTGGGAATTAATTAATAAAAGTAGTTAGTGTACACTGATCCTTCTAAAAATCAAATAACTGAGGTCTAATTTATGACAGTCTATTGAAGTAATGGAAATTACAATAAAATTAATTAAATTAAAGCACTGCAATTTACTACTGAAGTTTAAAAGCTTAGATCTGCTTTTTCAGAAGCAGCGAAATATCACACAAGTTTTATATAAAAAAACCAAAACCCAAACTACTGAAAATTCAATTATTTGAAAACGTAGTAAAACCTCTGGAATAACATACCCAGGTTCTGGGATTCTACAGACAAGACCAAAGATCTGATGTCAGGCATGCTGAAATGAAGAACAAAATTGGTGACCAGCTGGAAAAATGAATGAAATAACTTGCCTACTGCCATTCAAGAATATGACAGAAGCAAGGACAAGGACATCGCTCTCAAACTTCTCTAGCAATCTGATAATTTTTACTTCTGCAAGCTTTCATTTGCTACACTTTTCAACTCCAGTAAAAAATGGGGCAATGGCTGTAAAAATAATTGTCTTCTTCAGTACCCAACTGGGTTCAAAGCCAGACTAATTCCATGTTCTCCAGTGGATGACCCAGGACTACTATAGGAAAAGAAATGAAGCAGATAATGAACTGTATCATAAGTGATATAAAATAGAAGACTTCTGCCTCTAGAGCATGTGAAGTTACAACCTTCAGTATTGCTTTGACATAGTTTTTAAAACTACAATAAAGAGTATGTTCTAAAATAAATAATTTAAGTGTTATATTCAGAATAATTGAAGGTGGAGTCTTTAATTTCCCATTTGAAAGTTCAGAAACCTCAATTTATTCCAATTTCAGCAAAACTGATTTTCCCAATAAAACTAGTTCTATGGGTTTATTTTCCTGACAGCTCTTAATGACAGTTGTTTTGGCTTAAGCAGGAAGAATTTGAAGGGGTTTAATTCCCAGTGCATAAGCTTTGTTTCTGCAGAGGCTGGAATGTTATGATTCACTTCAGTGAATAAACCCAGTGAAGGCTGAACATTTCTGAAAATCCTGCTGCAATTTGGCATCTTCTTGTTTATTTAAATAGTGCAGGTGTTAGTTATTATCTACCAGTGTTCACCACATAGAAACAAACCAATAAAATATGTATTTCCTATTTCTGTACACCTGAGGTGAAGCAGCATCTAAAACCTTTGGAATTAAATTATTGCATCAGGCCATATTTATGCCCAGTACTGTTATTATTTATGTCTTTTTCTCCCTCTTTTTATATTATTCATAGCTGATGATCAAAGGGCATCAGGCTCTGACTTCCGTATCCTTCCCTGGATATGTCATCATTCAAACCATCCATTCATTAATTCATTCCAAGGCTGTCATCAGGGGGATGCTGTCAGTTGCAATGAATGTCAGAGCAGGCCACAAATGCACTATACATGCATTCCTATGAAAGTTAGTGGAACTTGAATCCATATTCACAACACAGTTCTGTTTTCATGTATGTTTTCCATTTCATTAAACAAAGGACCACAAAATATTTGCTTTCTCAAGTATGTTCCAATCCTCTCTCCATAATGCTCTCAACTCACTTAAAAAGAGACTAATCTTCCCTGAAATATGTCATGTAATTTAGGAGAAAATAGGGATCAAGAAGAACTACACTAAGCTTTTACCTAGATCTCCACTTTGAATGCAAGCAGGCAGTATGAGCTACAAGTTTGGCAAACCTTACCCTCAGTGAATCTCTTTGTGCTACAAGACTACAGCAGGGAGAAACTGGGGAGAACAGACACTGCAGTACAACAGGCCAGTCTCAGCACTAACACAGGACTCACCTAAGCCTTGGCAGATGCTGGAGGAGAGACACGCGGTTAAAACACCTACAGAGATGTCTCTGGGCTTGGATAGTCTCTTGGTGCAAACACATACCCACCAAACTGTACTTCAGTCACTAAGTACCAGATAATTTCTGCTGAAAGTAAGGTGATTGCTGTCGCATTTTTTACTCAGCAGTGTTTAAATTGTACCATCACAGTTTTGGAAATTTTGTTCCAGGGTTATTACTTGGCAATTAAATTATCTTCCTTCGTTGGATCTTAAGAAAGCCCCTTTATGTGAGAAATAACAATGTAAATAAGTGCATTAGAATATTAAATATTTTCACCTATCCTGAGGTCCCATTTTAACCTCTTCCTAAAATTTTGTTTCAGATATTATTTTTTCCCATTGTATTTCTCTTTTTTAGTAAAATTAAAATTGCTTGTGTATTTTCAAGCTAGGAAGATTCAATCATATTTAAGTCTTAAAATGAAAATACTTTTCTGCTTTTTAAAATCAAATCCATTCGTAGTAAATTTCCAAAATAATTAATAGCTGTTCTCTGACATGCACCTCGAACTTCCACATGATATAACTGAATGGCATGGGGGGTTTTTTGAACATCTACTGAAAGCGGATCTCTCGGATCAGATATTTATCCGGTTGTTCGGGAGGTCCCGGACAGCCCACGCTGCGGGAGGAGGCCCCGTGGCGCTGCTGGAGCGGGCGGGGCGGAGCTGCGGCCGCGCCCCGGGGCTGCAGCGGCGGCGGCGGCCGGCAGAGGGCGGCCCCGCCCCGGCAGTCTCCGGTTCCCCGGGGGCGCGGGCGGCGCGGGGAAAGCCGCGGCCGGACTCACCTGAGACTAGAGCAGGTTGTGCAAAGCCCCATCCAGCCTGGTCTCGAACATTTCCAGGAATGGGGTATCCACAACTTCTCTGGGTAACCTATACCAGTGCCTCAACACCCTTACAGTAAAGAATTTCTTTCTAATCTAAACTTAGCCACTTTGATTTTGTAGCCATTCTCTACCCACTTTGAGATTGAAGCCATTCCCCTTTGTCATATCACTACAGGCCCCCGTAGAAATTCCCTCTCCAGCCCTTTTCTAGGCTCCCTCTAGGTACTGGAAAGCTGCTCTAAGGTCTCTCTGGATCCTTGTCCAGGATAAACAACCCCAACTCTCTCAGCCTGTCTTCGAAAGCGAAGTGCTCCAGCCATCTGATCATCTTTGTGGCCTTGCTCTGGACTTGATCCAACAGGTCTACATCCTTCCTTTGCTGGGGACATCAGAACTGGATGCAGTGCTCCAAGTGGGGTCTCACAAGAGCAGAGTACAAGGGGAGAATCACCTCCCTTGACCTGCTTGTCACACTACTAAATAACCAAAAAATAACAAATAATCACCCCTATGTCACAAGCATCTAAAGGCGGGGCATTTCTGTTAGAGTACATACACTGACTCCAGTTTTTGGAACCTCAGATTTTTCATCTGGGCAATTTACCAGGGATCTGCCAGGGTGTTTAGGAGAACTCTGTTCCAGTCTACCTTTGCCCACAAATATGTTCCTCAGGTAAGCTTGTACAAGTCACTACCCATGTCCCAGCTTCCTACCCACAAAATGCAGTGAGACTGGGAGGAAAAGTGTTTGAAAGCATTGGGAAGTGCACAAGTGTCTTACAGCTAGTTGCGAGTAGAACATGTGGAGATGATGTTTTAACGTTGTGCTCCATAATCACATGGCATTTATAAATGTATACCTAAATATACATACACACATACACATCCCAAGTCACTATATGTTTTCTCTGGTACACACATGTGCTGTTCTGGGTCAGGAAAAGTGATATGGGATTAGTGAAGTGATCCACTGACAGCAGCAGAAGATTCCTTAGAAGGAGATGCAGGAATCTCACAGCACAGCACTTCAGTGAGAGAGGGAGATTGTTTCATATGTTGAACCACAACGTTTTGCCTAAAATAAATCACCATTACCAGTTTGCCTTTGGCCCTTAAACATGAAAAAGAAAAGTAATGACATAGCTTCCTCATCTGTAATCTGCCATGATGAACGCCACTCAATTACGTCTGTCTAGAAAAGCAAGACCAACTTCATGTTGCTGTCCATAACATGAAGAATTCCAGTCCTGGCAGATAGTACAGAGGTAACTTTAGCAGTCACACTAACAGGATAAGATGGAGCACCAGCAGCATCTAGAGCAGTAATCACAGGCAGAGAATACCCTCCAACTCCTTCCTGAACATTACAGACAGAAACTTGAGGGTTTTACTCAAGCTTTATCCTGCTACGTTTTGGCTTTTTGGTTTGGTGGTGGTGGTGGTGGTGTTTCTTGGGGGGGGGGTGTTTGTGTGTGTGTGTGGGGGGTTTAAGGCTTTTCTTATTTAGAAACAGTATTTTTTATTCGTTTAGAAGGCATGATTCTGCTTAAATAATTTTTGAATAGAAAATTCTTTCAAGTTTTACTAAGTTTCTATATTGAGCCAGTTCCAGTTTCCGTGTAAATGGCAACATTTCAGTGTTTTTCAGTTTCCAGTATTCTCAAGACCTTCGGACAAAACCCAGGTGAAAGCCTTTTCTTCCTTTAGCACATTGCCTCATTTCCTACGTCGTTCCCTGGTGCTGGGAAGCCTGTGCCTGTGCCACTGTCCGGCTGATGGCTCGCTCTAGGGCCTGACCTGCCCAGCTTCGCGGGTCCCCGCTGGAGCCACGGCCGCACTGCAGCCCCCCGCGGTTTGGGTGATGCTCCCCTCACCCTTCACTCAAACCCCACCTGTGGCAGGTGACGGCTACGCACAAACTTCGTTTCTTCACGCAGACACGAGTACCTCTAGCGACTCATTTGTGACCGTGGTGGTGCCACCTTGACGGCCGGAGTGCCGGGGTACCCCTGCGGGGAGGGTGAACACGGGGAGGGGTGTGGGACACGCAGCAGTGTTCCGATCCTGCCGTGTCCCGGGTCCCCTGTGACAGAGCGGGTGTGGGTCACAGACCCTGTCCCGGCTCTCGGCTCTGCCCTTGCGGGAGTGGGCGGCCACCTGCAGCCCCGGGCACGGGGCGCTGACCGCCCTCCGCGGCGGAGGCAGGACCGTGCGAGCGCCGCGCTCCCGGCCGC
>VYZQ01049930.1:0-16328 GCA_013400655.1 Mystacornis crossleyi
TGGTATCAACATCTAACCTCATTCATGTTCAAACCCAAGTACATTCGGCTTTATTCCCAGAGAGCTCTCTCTGCTCCTCTGTGATTAGACTGAATTGCAACAAGGAAAGTTCAAATTCATAATGAAGGAAATACAAAATGAAAGTAATAGAAAAACATTACTGTTAATTCAAAATGTGCTTGTACCACATGTGACTGCAAGCAAGGCCATGGTTGCCTGGAAACTTGCAAGTGTTAACATTGTTTGCCCTCCTCAATATGATTTTCAAATTTGTTTTCTAGCCCTCCTGCATCAAGCCCCACAACATTTAGAATTAACAGTCATTTCTACTTGTTATCCCATAATTATTATCTGTTGTAAAGGAAGATTCTAGCGTAAAATATACTTCTTTTCTCCAGAAGACTAAAACTATACCATACTCAGAAACTGTAGCTGTCCTAGAAATAGTTAAAAACCCACAATCCCAGTTCCCTGAAAACAGTGGCAGACAGTGTTGCCAAACGAGCTCCCAAATAAGGCATGCGAAGACTACCATTTTGGAGGTGGAATTTCCTTAAATTACCTGTGAAAGACTATGACTTATCTTCCTGCTTATTGCATGTGATGTTTTTCATTTAATAATGATGCGGGGGAAAAGACAGAGGTATCTTCAGTTTTATGATTCAAATAGAATCCAGGAGCATGACAGTAATTTATTTAGGTTAGAGAGGATCAAGGAAGATCACGATCCTCCTAAGGAAACAAGTTTTCCAACTAGAGGTATCTTATGCTTCATGATTATGCATGATTATGCTTTTACTTTCTCAGCTGTGAAATAGGAGATGCTGAGAAACAAAGTCTTCAATAGATTTGATATCACAGTTAAGATAACTGGAACTAGTCTACCCATCTCTATCACTCTGCTGCAGAAGATAAGGTTGAGATCCTTTGTAAAAAACAAAATGAGTATAATTCTTGGTGTTTCTTCTTATTGCTTCTGAACATTTAAGCCTCTTAAGTGCTTAAGCTTATGCAAAACAGGAAGAATAAGCTACCTAAGTTGTTGAAACAGAAACTAGTATCATAGCACTCAAGAGATTCAGCTGATTTCCATTTAATATTTTCAATGGTTTGAGTCAGCAGAAAATCCACTCAGCTAAAAACTGTGGGTCTGTTTTACACTGTCAACAGCACGTTTCTATTCTCAAACTTCCAAAAATAGTATCCAGATATTGCCTCTCTTTCTAATCACCTGTTGAGAAAGTGATGCCTAACAATTTCTGTCTTTTTTCTTTTATATATTCTCTGTATTCCTTACACATATATTTGGAGCTCTGTAGAGAGCTGAATGTTGACACATTTTCATCAACAAGGTTCAGTCCCATCTGAAGTGGGATGATTTAGAAGGGGCTTGAGCTGGGGGGGGAATTACATCACCACTTGTGTTCCTAACTGGTGATTTTTGTCAATTATGCTAGTACACTAAACTTATAAAACTGTATGCACCCCGGGGGGGTGGGGGGACAGTGCAGGGGGGAATGACACTTTTGGGGACATTTTGCATATCTGCCTCTGGAGGCCTCCAATAAAGACCAGCTTTTATACTACCTCCTATACTAATACTATCTTGGGAGTGTGTGTTGTTTCATTGGTATGTTCTTTAAGGTGCAGAAAAAAAGCACATAACATTCAGTTATGAGCAGAGTACTGTTTCTCTGTCTGGCATTTTCCTACTTCTACGTAAAACATGAGAAGACTTATTCTGCAAAAATCAGTTTTAGCATTGTCCTTTGCAAGTCCCATTGTTCAGAATGCTCAGAATTTTACTCCCACAACACATGTTTTAACATGGTACCTGACTAGGTCATCATTCGCAGTTTGGTAGTGAAACAGAAAAAACTTTAAACAAAATTTGTCCTTCCCTAGTAAATTTACAGAGTATGTTCCCACTGAGAAACCATGCCTTTACATTTAATTCTACCCTCTGAAACCAGTATCAATTTAATGTGAAATAATAAGCCTCTTCAGGTACTCAAGGCAGTAGCTGAAACAAAGACTGTTTAAATTATTCGAGATTATATCTTTAATATAGGAGCCCAGGACAGTCTACAAAACTTACCTGTATGAGTTTCTTTGTTTTTTGGTACATCGCTTTGCTTTTTCCAGTACTGGGTCCAGCTGAAATGAAGCGAAGGTACTTGATCCCCCTTTAGCAGGAACTTTCTTCCATTGAACCTGAGAGACTCAGACAACTGATGTCTGATTTCACCGGTCAAGTTTTCATCATTTTTGTGAGCAGTGAGTTCTTTCTTCCTTTCATTTTTATCTTTTGGAGTATATGCAGCAGAAGACTTCTTACCTACTTTTGTATTTTTACTACGGTGAGAATCATGTCTTTTCTGACACTCCTTTTCTACTGGAGGTTTATTCCACACAGGCTTCCGGGGATATCTTCTGCTTACATTATTGTAGCCTTTTTGCTCATCCCCACTTCCAAAAGGTGCATCACAGAATGCCTTTCCAACAGATGATTCTGAGGAGTCAGACTGTGTCAAATCCAAAGATGGAACATTTTCAAACAGCTCTATTTTCTGTTTAGAGCTTGCTCTCTTTTCACGGTCATGTGCCTGCTTTCCCTTCTCCCGGAAACCTCTCCCAGATGTATGCATCAGATGTGTTTTCTTTGGCTTTGCCCCTCTGCTATCCGCATTAGGTACCTCCCTGTCACTCTCTGAGGAGAGAAAATCACTGTACCCTCTGGGAGGTGCTCTTCTACCAGGTAATACTGCAGCATCTGAAATTCCTGGACCTGCAGCAGCATCAGTAGTACTTTGCCTTATCTTATTTCTAGCACATGTGCTATCATTTCTTAATCTGTGCAATCTCTGGCTTTGCAAGCTGCGATTCTTCAAACTTTTACCAGCACCAAAATATTGGTGGAAATCTTCAGAATTCCCATACTGACTTTCTGGATTACAAGAGCTATGATGCTTTGTGGAAGAGCTTTCATAATCTGTACCTCTTTCAGAAGACAGACTAGGAATTGGTATATTACTTCTATTCTGATTACTGTTAGAGTCTTTCCTATCTTTATTTACCCAGTTTATATCTGTAGGTTGTTTTTCTCCAGGAATGGAATCAGCAGCATCAGGATTGAAATTCAATGCACCTAAAAAATAAAAAAATAAATATAAATTCATAAAACTTAAATAGTAAACACTCTTCAACCAAATTACCATGCATGCAAAGGTCCTGAAGTTCAATCAATCCCACACTTGACAGAACAACTGCAAACAAATGTCCAGAAACTAGAACTGAATCTTACAGCGCTTTGTAGAAGCCTTCTTCTTGTCATCTTTACAGAAAGACTGTGATGACCCAGAGTTAAGAATACAAAATAAAAGATGAAGGAAAACTTCTGAAGCAGCACAAGATACGCAAGTGTGACAATCAGTGTTTTTCCTAGCATGTTCACATAAAGAACCTGAAAAAGGGGTCCTTTAAATACAATGTCTATATCTGAGATTTTAATATTATACAAAACTTTGAATATAAATTAAAAGTAGCAGTAGTAAATACTTGCATCAACTCTGATTACATTGTTCTACATATAGACATATTAAATGATACAGGGACTACCCAGGGCAGCTGTGCAAAATCATTTTTCTGGGGCCATAAACATGAACCAGGCTTCTACTTCAGAGGTCTTCTGTAATTTCTACGTCTCTAGATAAAAGAAAAAGAAATTCTATGTTGCTGAATTTCCCATAACATTGTGCCAGTAGTGCCTGCCTGCAACAGAAATTATTAGGTAAATATCAAGGATAGTTTGACTGGCTGTGGCAGATTGGTTAAGTCTTACACAGTAACGTAAAAAAAAAGTAGTTTATAAAATCTCATGGAGGTAGCGCCCATTTTACTGGTTGACTAGGTTACCTCACATGGTAGGGCAGAGTGCAGTTTATTCCTGGTTCACAACAATTCAAAAAAATAATCAAGCACTTAGACCATGACTTAGGCCAAGGGACTCTCCAAAAGGCTAATGCTATCTAGGTCCCCAAACTACCCACCAGTTTTTCAGTAAAGATTGTGGAAATCAACATTTTCAAGGGAAGAATAAACCAGAACATTTTAAGGCACTAACATACTATTTTTTCCAGTGAATGTAATTTGCTTTCAAATGAAAGAAGTGGTTTTTAAACCTCTAGGAATGGTCATAGCTGCTATGTGAAAGTTGATGGGCAAAGAAAAAAATACGTGACTTTGTGGAAGTGAAGCTTTAACCTTAATAAAAATTAAGACTTTAAAGTTACATTAACGGATATTTTAACCACGTAACCTGATTCATACTTTAGTTTTTAAAGAGCAGTTGAAATTACTTTGGGGTTTTTTTGTCTTTGCGAAAACTATACTATGTATTATTTATATAATACATATGATTTAATATTATCTATATTTACTATATCCATATATATTAATGTTACAATGTTACATTACAAGATAGTATAAACAAGATACAAATGGCAAATACAAACAGTTTGTGGTTTTTTAAGCTGAAATACTAACCTGATTTTGAGACAACAGAATGAGAAGACCAGACAGAAGTCTGGTCTTCAAAACAGCTCGAGACTGAGTTAAGAATCAATCTTAACTCAGGTGGAAAAGAAGTAGAGAGGCAGGTGCTGATCTCTTCTTCTCAGTACCAGGATATGCGGGAATGGTTCAAAGCTGTGTCCCCCGGAAGAGCGGGGCAGGGGGTGGGGGGCATGGGGAGACTCGAGGTGAGGAGTTATTGCCTTGCCAAGAGTGTGGTCAAAACCTGGAACAGGCTTTCCAGAGGGGTGTTCAATACCCCATGTCAACCAGCGTCCAAAAGGCAACTGGACAACACTCTTAATGTGCTTCAACTTTTGGTCAGCCCTGAAGCGGTCAGGTCTGGATTCAATGACCATTGTAGGTCCCTTCCAGTTGAACTATTCTATCATTAGGACTGCAGACCCTAGTAAGGTACCAACATTAGGCTTATACATATGACAGAATCTGGACTGCAAGCAGCTTCCCTAGAAACATTCTATTTTTCTCAGCATATGCATCCCTGTGCAAAGAACTGCACATGTAAAGTTGTCCATTTTACTTTCTACAACGCTTACTTTCAGTTTTCCCAGTGTTTTGCCAGTTTCTTTTCTATCACTAATAAAGAACAGTACAATCATAAACCATGGTTCTTTTACACTATAATGTAAACAGCATTCAATATAGACTACTTAAGTTTCATTCAATATAGATTACTTAAGTTTCACACGTTTTGATTTGAAAACAGAATGCAATCCTCTCATTACACACAAATCTTATTTGAAACAACCCATTTCATCAGCTGTTTTAAGTTTTCTTTCGTATACTCTAAAATTTAAATTCTGATGAATAGCTGAAGTTTAATAAAAACAAGTTTTGCAAAACTCACAGTTTGCCTCTAAAAATTATATTCTATTTTTAAAGACCATGGTTTCTTTGGTTACGAGATGTGGTACATAAAATTAATGGATGAATTATAGTCAGATTGACCTGTGAGTATGGCCTCCAAGAAGTCTAACCAGGATTTGAAATGTAAATGTGGAAGCAATATTTTGAAAGCACTTTACAAATAATCTATTAAGTCTAAAGAAAAAAAATGAAAAACTGGGATTCAGATATTTAAAAGCACCTCCAAAATATTAATAATTCATTATGACTTTTTACATCAGTAAGATTCCTATTCTTGCTGTCAGCTTCTACATAATGAAGAAAATTCCAGAGTGGTAAATTCTACTAAAACTGATTTGTCTGCCAAGACTAGAAACTGCAAAATAAATACACAAGTATTTATTTTATACACAAGTGTAATAATAAGTAGTTAATATCACCTGAAATTTTCTCTGACATGCTTACACAAACACACACAAAAATTCAAAGTAAAAGGGATCCTCCAAAGCTAAATTCCAGCCTGTATTTCTACAAAATAAACATAGAAAATCATAGTACCTTTAGAAACAACTTCTATATTGTCTCACCTCTGTGCCTGAGAAGATCATGAAACAGATTCTCCTAAAAGTTATGCTAAGGCTCACGGAGGACAGGGAGGTGATTTGGGACAGCCAGTACAGCTTCATTAAGGACAAGTCCCACCTGACTAACCTAGTGGCTTTCTATGATGGAGTGACTACATAAGTGGACAAGGTATATTTCAGTACTCAAGAACTGTTTTAATAATGTGCTTATATACCTGATTTAACTTTTAGATTGCTCTGTGTGATGTTAAGCATTTGACACAATGACTTGTGAGTCCCTTTCAACTCAGAATATTCTATGAACAGATTTTCTATTTATATACTGTCTCTCACGATAAGACAAAGTGAATTTCAGGGCAGATGTCTTCAGTTTTAAAGCAATACAAATAACCTATACTTTCACCTAAAGATAGGTGACAATAGAATGTGCGCACGACAATCTCTTTGTGTCAGCATTACGTATATCCAGACAAGAGATGATTCAGTCAGCTGCACACGAAGCGCAATTACACGGAAGACACTCCCCGTAGGTCTTAAAATGCCTATATTAAACAGTACAACAACCCCCAAAATACCACAAACGAAGAAACAAAAACAAAAAACAAACAAAAAAAAGGAATGGTGCATTATGGAAATCTGAGGTTTTCTGCATAGCACTGAAAGCTTTAAACCAGACTACCAAGCTTGTATTTTTTGTCTTTCTCTGATCACTTCATACATTCACCTACAGCATCTTATCATTTTCAAAATAATACGAATTCACAAAATGTCAAATTTCTTCCTAAACAGGAGTTACATTGTTTCAGGCTTAAGGACTCAAGCAGTGCAACCGATTTCCAGGCGAAACAATCTGCATACCCGAAACTCATTTTTTATTTCAACTGTATTAGCTCACCTAATAAAAGATATGCTCCCTTCCTACAACTCTCGCCGGAAATTGTTAGAGAATAACATGCAAAATCAGCATTACCATAGAATCACAGAATGGCTCATTTTGAGACTTCTAGAGATCATCTAGTTCAAAAACCCTGCCCAAAAAGGGTCAGTTGCCCACAACTGCCTCCAGCTGGATTTTGAGTATCTCCAAGGAGAGAGAGGCCATGACCTCTCTGAGCAACCTGTTCCAGTGTATTACCATTCTCACAGTAAGAAGGCTTTTCTTTGTGTTCAGCTGGAATTTTGTATGTTTTGTACCTGTGGCCTCTTGTCCTTTAATTCAATACCACTAAGAAGGATCTGCTTCGATATTCTTTATTCCCACCCTTTCAGTATTCGTATACAGGACTAAGATCACTCTGAGACTTCTTAAGACTAAACAGTTCCAGCTCTTTCTACCTCTCCTCATGTGAGGGATGCTCCAATTCCTTAACTGTCTTCATGGCCCTTTGCTGGACTCAGTCCAGTATGTACATGTCCTCCTCGTACACATGGAGCCCAGAACTGGACACAGTGCTCCAGGGGTGGCCTCATCTCACCTTTTCTGCAAAGCTATTTTCCAGCTAGTTACTCCCCTGTGTATATTGGTGCACAGTGCTGTGTTACTGTCTTTTTATGCTACTGTCTAGTTTCATGTTCAATTCAATGCATCCACACTTTAAACAGAACAAGAAGTTTTAGCCAGCCCATTTCAAGCTGACATGGGAGCGAATTCGAAAGTAGGACTTTGACTTAAGTAGTTTCATCATCCTAACAAAAGGACCTACTACAGAATGGATTTTGCATAAGGAAAACAAAATGTATTTTAAGTTTTCACTTTCCTCTTCTCCCTTACAGTGGGCTACTCAATACTTTATAGCAATTCCCTGATTATCTTCAGCTTAATGATGCATTGCACCATGTATAACACCTAGTTGTCATTGTGATGGCAATAAACCAACACTACATTCAACAGCAATTACAGCAACTGATGGGAAAAAAACCATTAACAGTTATTAAATACAATACATCTGTCCCTTCTAGGTGCACAGGCATAGAAACTAGAAAAATACATCAGTGTGAACAATTATTATACAATTGCCTTGCTGCTTATATTGTTTCTCTTTTTCTTTTACAATCATTTCTGGGATCTCAGTAATCGTTCATTATTGACAAAATATCCTGGATGGGCAGCACATTTGCAATGACCCAAAACTGTCACTCTTCAAACCCTTGTTCTGAGAGCAGAAACATCTTTCAGTTTTAAGCTTTCAAAATCAGACACCTGCTCTGTCCATGAAGTTGCAGTGAAAACCCGCTTCCATTCTAATACTGCACAGGTACAATTCAGAACTTACCTATGAGATTTTTCTTGAGAGCACAGTAAGTATTACCACAAAAACAAATCAACTCCAGAACTTAATGCCAAGTAACAATATCTGTGTTATTTTAAGTATTATAAGGCAAGTGTAGAAATGGTGCCCCATCCAGACTAATCTTCTGCTTTACAGTAAAGCAAATTTTGGTCCTAAGACTCTTTATTCCAATACATATATACTATACAAAAGATTTCACAATCAGAGTTGACCTGCAGCCTGACAGCATGAAAAGATAAACAGACGAGAAGAAATTTGACTGCACCAGCTTTACTGAAGTTATGTCTCTGCTCTCTGTACCATGTCCCAGGTCATTTCACTTGAATAAGGCAGTTTGTGGATCCACTTTCACACCACCAAAAAATGAACTCAGATAACTTTTCCATCATGATAGCCAGGCTGCCAAGAACAGTGGATGCTACTAAGGACATTGGCTGTTGATAACCTTAATCTGAATTTACCATCACGATGCTGCAAAAGTAGAGAATGACACTTTCTTCTTCACCCAAAACACAGAAGTCCAGGATTCTCCCTGACATAAATCCAACAACTCTATGAACAATGAAATGAGTTAGCTCATCAGTTGACCTCAATATGACATTGATTATTGGAGAAGGTCTACCTAGACTACAATAAAATCAAGAGACATGATGAAAAAACTAAGTATCATGAATTACTCTCAGCAAGCGTGTTATTTCTAGACACATACTCATGACACAATTACATAAGAATTTGTCTGTTGTTAAGTACCCGGAATACAGGACAAATCATTAAACGCAAGGCTGGAATATCGATCTTGAAAGGTTTCCTCCCCCCTCTTCAGCAACAACAACCAATAAAACTAAAGTTAATCTGAATCTGCATCATACAAGTAAGCAGGGCAAAACAAACAAAAGTGTTTTCTTGCATGCTGCTCTCAATCCCTGTCCAGGTCGTGCCCCTAAGATGCTCTCCATCCGTGAGCCCCTGCCTAGATCCCTCTAAGCAGGTAGCACCTGCTCTAAACGGTAACGTCCTGAATGCCCAAGACTCCTACTCAGAGATCCCTCTGAGACCCCTCAAAAAGCGGCGTTTTTACAGCAGCTCGTGGGCCCGAGACGTTGTCATTGTCACTGCTCTGTGCGGGCAGCCTGAAACCTGGGTTTCAAGGGCATGGGTGGGAAGAGAGTAATCTGATTTTCCAGTAACCAAGCTCTTCCTTATTTATTTTCTCTGTCGTTTCCATTCGTTTGTCACATACCAGGAGCTCGCACGTTCCTCCTCGGGCAAAGCTCTTCCTAGCGGGCCCTGCGGCACAGGCAAGCCCGGCCATTTTGAGCCCCACAAGCTCCGCCACGTCGCGACGGGCGGGGGCGGGGCAGCCGCAACAGGTGATGCCGCAGCCCGCACCCTTCGACGAGCCAGCGTTCGGCAGCGACCGCCACGGCGCGACTTTCTGCCTGCTAGTATCGCGGGGAAGTGATGACTGCTCCTCCACTTCACTGCGCCCGCCCCATCCTGCAGTCCCCCTTCTCAGTCTCCCTCCCCCAGCGCGGCAGCCGCGCTCACCTGCGCCAGGCCGCGCCTCCGCCATGCCAGCACCAGCCACACTCCACTGTCCGGCGTTCCAGCTGCCGCGCACGCGCACGGCTCGCGCACGCGCCACCAATGGAGCCTGTCTCTCCGCACGCAGCCGCACCGCAGCCTCGAGCGGGAGAGCACAACCCAGCAGGGGCCGGGAGGGGCGGAGCCGGGGGCGGGGGACAGGGAGGGCGCGGGTCCCTCTGCACCGTTGGACCGTAGGGTTGTGTAGCGGTGCCTCTCCAGTAGCGCTACTTCTCCAGCTGCCGGAAAGAGCTGGAAATCGGCAGCCTTATTTGATACTGCAAAGGAGGAAGAAAGAAAAACTAACAGCGAGAAAGAAATGCTAGCTCTGGCAATAAATTGACCTTTTGTTTGGCAATCGGCTTGCCTTCAGCATTTCAGAGCCCGGCTGAGCGGGCCAAGAGCAGGAGGAGGGTGGGTACAGGACAGCTCGTCCCTCCGTCTCAATCTGTAAAAGAGGTGCTTTCTCTAGGCACAGGATAGAAAGCAGGGTTGTGTCATCGGACTACCTATTGCACTGCTTGAAGGAGGTGGCAGAGACATACAAAAAGCCCACACAAGAATTCCCATACTACAGCTGGTGCTGCAGACAATTTTACGCTCTAGCTACAAGTACTCCATAGAACTGCATGATTCGTCATACTGCGGGTTTCAGCACCAGTGTTTAACCATTTTAGGATTCACGCCTTCCTGCAGAGGTTTGTAGTACCATGGTTACGGTACATCTACTGAACAGCTCAGAGGCCTTACAGAGCTGCTGATCTTTACAGAGACTACAGAGAAAGTTCATAGTTCCATATCAGCATCTCTGAAGAATGGCACCTCAGGAGCACTGCTGCACACAGCCTGTCTGCATTTTGACCTCCACACCCCACCCTCCTAGTGAAAATCTCCGTTCAAAGTTCCACTTGTTGCATATTGCTACTGTTCATAGTGGGCAAAGTTCATGGCTTTAAAGTCCTTAAAGAACTAGTGTGTTTATTGCAGAAACACTAGCTACTGAAATGCCCCCCAGACTCCTGCCATTGCTGCAAAGGAAGCTTGCAAACCAGTATGGCAACAGCCTTATGAAGATGGTACATGTTTTGCCATGCATTTTGAGTGTGTTTGAAGTGCTTTGCTGTATGTAAACATGGTGATCATCTAAGGTTGCAAAGAAAGGTATGTGTCAGTGCCATCCTTTCAGAGATGATGTGTGGTTTTCTGCTGCTGTCAAGAAATTTGCATTAGTCCTCTAGTTCCCACAGAATGCTCTGTCACTACTGTAAAGATGTGACCATAATATTCACAAAGAACTACTACAAAATTTCAACACCGCTCTTCATGAATACCACACCACTACCACTTATCCACACTCTTTTTGTTACCACCAAGAAACTAGTCACTGCCTGGAAAGCGCTAAGGGGATTTTTCTGTATATTCTGCTGCACAATTGCTAATGATTAGGTCTGTACAGGTTTTCTTTTGTTCCCCCTTTTCCCTTTTTATCTAAACAGTTCTGCTTTTTTTCCCCTTTCCTATCTTAAATTTACATTGGGTCAATTCCAACCACTCCTGATAGCCTAACTTAATTGCCCAGCATTTCTCTACAGGCATGTAATTATATTTTCTTCTTTAGTTTGGCCAAAATAACCTTTTTATCTTTTCCTCATCATTTCTTCTTTACGGTTCAGGGATAGTGGAAAGGATCTCCCCACTGTATCCTACACCCTCTCATAAAACATGTATTTTGTTTCTACTTTCTCATGCTTGAATATTTATCTTCCCATCCTTTTGCCATTTATCACTCATTTCCTTGTTCAGTGGCTCCTTCTTTTCATCTGAACAGTATGACTGTCAGGATGCAGCAGGGACAGATTTCTCCATGTGGAAAGTAGAGCTGGGAGCTAAGAGTCAGCAAATTCGATAATACCTGAGCAAGAAGAGCAAAGCAGGTTCACCAACAGGCCAGGCAACAGGCAGGTTGCCATGCAAGCCTGTAGTGACAGGGCAGCTCAAGACAGAAGTCAAGCCAGTGGGTAAAAATCAGAGACATTAGGCACAAGCATACCTGCAACATAGTTCAGGGAGAGAGAAAGAGAGCAGCTGTTTTAATGCAGTGGGGGAAAGAACAAGGAGCAGGCACCCTTTGAAGCTGGTGTAAGATCATCCAGACAAACACCCAGGGTGTGGGGAGAAAGGACATGGGAGAGATGTACTCAGGGTTCTTATAGTCATCTCTCCTGTATGCAGCAGGGATGACAGTAAATAGCCTTGCCTTTCAAGGGAGAGGGGGAGATGAGGCAGGGAAGCAGAAGGAAGGGAAAACCTAGCCTAGGTCTGTGTCAGCATGTGTGCTAAGGGGGACAAATCTCTAATAGAAACACATTCACTCCTGAACTGGCATCATGGTATAGACATTTCTAAGAACCAGTCAGCCCATGGTGGGGTCAGTGACTGCTCAGGACACGCCTTGACATGAAGACAGCAAGGTTGTCATGATGTGGAGGTTCTGGTGAGGAAGACGGAATGGACTACAGCAAATAAACTACAAGTCTAGATGTTCAGCATGAGTCTCCTGCATACACACAATACCCTTTTGTGCAAAGTATTTCCTGGACTTCCTGATTTTTAAAGAAGCTGGTCCTAGGTATTTCCAAATATCATTGGGGTTACAGTCCCTGAAGCCAGGAGCAGTAGTTTAATACAATACTGTGTACACTTCCAGAAGGCAAGGGAGGCGTTAAAAGGTGCTGTAGGCATAGTCAATTGCAGCACACAGTGATGCTCTCCCTCTTTTGTTCTTTCCTTCCTTACATAAAGCCCTTATGGACAAGGAAAAAAAAAAATCATCCACCAATATGTGCTTTCATTTTAAAAAATGCATGTTGCTGGGGACAGCTTTTTAGAAGCATCCTTCCAAAAGCTAAATTTGGGCATAAAATTGAAAATAGAATCCAAACTTGTGACAGATAAAAAGTAAACCACACCATGAGACAGTTTAAAAGGATTTGAGGAATAACTTGCGTAAGGAATAAAATCTAATAATAAATCCCCTTTCAAACACTTCAGGCTCTGAAGTAGCTCAGACTGGCTGTCTGCCCGACACACTGCAGCACCAGGAAAATTGAAAGAAATTTAAAAGAGCATACAAAGAAAATAACAGAAAATCTAAATTAATTCTTTACATCTGTGTTCACTACAGCAGAGATGGATGAAATTCCCAAGCCTGCTCTTCTTTTTTTATGAGGGGACTCAGGAGGGGTTATGTTTTGAAAGACTCTTTACGTAACATATAGGTTATGGAATATATAGGCAAAATTATTAATAACAAATCACAAGGACCAGACAGAATATAACCAGAAATTACAACAGAATTCAAGAGTGAAATACAACTGTCCTGAAAATCCTCTAGTATAAAACTGATTTGGTAGCAGAAGACAGGGTTGTGTCAACTACAGCTGACTCTTGAAAGCTGATTTTAAAAGAATGCCATAAAAAATCTTGAAGAGTACAGTCCTGATGTCCATAGCAGGCAATTTAGTGGAAACTTAAATAGATTAGAACTGGCAAGCATATGCATAAAGATGTTGTAATAGGGATGAGTCATAAGGGCTTTTGTAAAGGGAAGAACTGCCTCACAATCTCACAATCCTACTGAAATATTTATTAGTCCCTTATGGCTAAGGGAGATATATCCTGGAATAGTGGCCATGGATTTCTGGAAGCAATTTGGAGAGGTCAGTCATCAAAAGCTCTTAAAAGTTACACTGCCAAGAAATAAATAATTGCAGGGGCAAATAACTGAATGAAAGATAGGAAATAAGACAGTCAATAGTCCTTTTTCACAGGAAAAGGAGGTCATCAATAGTCCCATAAGGAAGTGGAACCTGATCTGTGCAACATATTTCTTAACGATCTGAAAATGGCAGTGTCAGAGTCTGCTGACAGTACAGTGTTATTTAGGGAAATATAGGCAATAGCAGGCTGAGAAGAACTGTAAGGAGAAGAGTCTTTGAATACTGGGTATATGGGAAAAAAGATGGAATTTAGGGAAGCTCAGTGTAAAGCAGGGCATGTGGGAAGAAACCATCCTACCTTCACATTTAAAAGGAAGAACCCTGAGCTGTTAGAAGACCAATAGTTGTATGAAAATGTCTTATCTGTGCTCAGTAGTGTGGAAAAAAGCAAATAAAATTATTAAACTTTGCTAAGAAAGGAGTAAAGAATAAGTAGAGGTAACACCAAGACAGTGTATAAATCGATAAATACTATACACAAACCTGGGTCCTCTTTCTCAGAGGACAAAGGAATGGGAAAAGGACTTTGAGAGGTGACATAGAATTAAAAATCATTTTGAGTCCTGTCCAGGAAGCAGTGGCAGAGAGTAAAATAATAAAAGTAGTTAAACTGTGCTTAAACTACCAAACAAGTTTGAAGCTGAAAACCGTAAAGGTAGGGTACTAATAACATGGTACTAGTAACAGAATGGCCAGTCTGGTTTGAGAAATCTGAGTGTCAGTAAAAAGACAGTGGCCCAGATGGGAGTCTCAGACATGACTTTTCAGATGTTGAAATTCTGCACCCACTTCTGATTTCTGAGGTGCATAGCACAAGCTGATCCTGCCTTTGGTTCTGGTGTCCTAGGTGCTAACTGTGTTTTTCCTGCTTATGGAAGACAAGTTCTGTAGTCCCCACACAGCCCTTTTACCCAGACAAAAATAGGTGGCCTACAGCAACTGTTCCTTTCTACACATTTCTGAGATACCAGACCAGTCCCATGTGTCTCCAAAGAGCTTGCACCTTGGTTTGAAGCCTTCAGCAAGCAGCACCTCTGCTGTCCAAGGAGAAAGAAATAAGCAGGTCCCCCCACAGGCCTAAGCAGGTGATGAAAGCTGTCTGATTTGTGTTAAGAAAACTCCCCAGTCTTCCCATTTACAAGACTCACTGGCAGTCACACTCCCAGTGACAGAGACCTTAACTCCTAGGGCTGAAGCCCTTTCACAGCGAGTGGCTCCAGTGAGCTGAAGGTGGCCCCACTTGACTTGACAGACCCCACTCACATGCAGTCAGACCAGGTTTCCTTCCCAGGTTGATCCCAGGTTTTCCATAACAGAGTCTCAGATGTTGAGTTCCAAAAAGCAATTTATTCACGGCACAGTAATACAGAAACGTTATCCAGAAGGTCAGCATGTCACAGCCTCTTGTCTCAGGCTCCTGCCCAGAGTTCAATCTGCATCTCAATTTGCAGCTTGCAAACTGGGCTACCTCGACCAGATGAATTCTTCAACAGTTTGGAAAGCAGCAAATGAGGTAGAAATGTGCATGACCCAGAGACAGCATGTTGTGTTATGAGGAAGTAAGCATAGATAAGTCTGCAAGTATAGAGTAAGTATCATTTTAGTGTGGCATCCATAGGGAGGTAAGGAAAGGGAGATGTGTATGGTATGTCAGGAAGTCATGTTGGCACATAGGACCAAAGGCCTTTATGCTAAAGAACTCCGGGCAACTGACTTCTGTTATGATCCAGTTATTAAAATTATTAGAGAGATGCCTCTGCTTGAATTAAGGTGCAAATATGTGGACACTGACAGATCAGTCAGAGAGGAATTTTCCAGCTTCCAGCCAGTGCTTGTGGAAAAGTAACACTTTCTCATACACTAAGCTGGGAACCATGAGAAGTTTTAGCAAAAGAATGTAAACAGTTTTGCACCTGCTGTTTTGCATCTTGCTATTTTGCAAGATGTTTACAAATGGGTGTTGTTGTAGTTAACCAATGGTGTTGCGGAGTGTTCATCAGTGAACCAATAACTATGTGCCACTTGTACAAACCTGTCTATAAAAACAGGCTTATTGTAATAATAAAGGCCGTTTGCCTTCCAAACTTGGAGTCTTTGTGTCGCTTTTCTTGACCCATCCCTAATGCTACAGTGACACAAATGAGACCATATGCTGAAATCAATACTATGGATTTTATTTAACAGTGAATGTGAGGGGGGGAGAGAGAGAGAGAGTGAAACAAGTAGGAAAAGGGTGGGGGAGAGAAAGAGAGTGACAGAGAAGGCAGATTAAGCAGAAAATATCACCACTCCATGGATCCCAGTGGTGTCCCAAAGATCCTTGTCGTAGGTTAGAGTGTATGCTATTACCATCTTCATGAGCTGTTGAAACCAGGTGTAGCAATGTTCTTTGCCTCCTCCCTCTGGACTATCTTCTGTTAATGGTCCCAACAATGCCTTACCTACTGGGTTGGCAGAGGACAAGAGCTGCAGAACTACCACTGAACTTCCCAAGGAGGACCAGACCTTTTCTACAGGATCACCATTTCAACAGAACCACTTCAAAGAGAACTGCAGCTATCACCTGATTGGACTGCTACCACCACCCTGCCCGGCAGGGTGTCAGGTCGTACCCTGACTCTGTCAGGTTAAACCAGTGTTTCTGTATTATC
>VYZQ01049933.1:18377-36126 GCA_013400655.1 Mystacornis crossleyi
AGTATAATAAATCACAAATCCATTGCGGAACAATATGGCAATATGCTTTCACGTATTTAACTGAGACAGAGTTTGCCTTTCCACTTCTTTAGGAGCTAATGGTTGGTTTAATCCAATGTTGAAATCATCAGACCTTCACACAGATTTTGTTTTAGCAATAAGCCTTTGATAAATAAACTTCCAGACTGAGCATCCCAATCTAACAGGGGCTACTATTTGGGATGTGTTAAACAGTGGCAAAAATGTTTGGTTCTGGGAAATGCAACTATGTAATAACAATGGACAAAATTTTGGTTTTCATCAAAGAGTAAAAAATGTAAGTCTCTGGTTTAACTTTAAACATATATAGAATCTGTCTGTGGCACTTTTTTGGCTGCATATCATCTCCCTTCAGAAAGATCTGAAAATGCTTCATAAGTATTGTGTAATTTTTGTTAATCATTTTTCAAGTAAGGTTCCAAATTTTTTTTTCTGTGAGCATGTAGAATCTTATTTTGTGTATTATTTTCCTCTGTCTTCAGAGCTATGAGTGTTGTCTTATTTTTTCCTGTTCATTAGTAATATTTTCTTTTCTTCACCTGAAACAAGGCATTCTCTTGTGTCAGCTATTGTGCAGTTATTAAAGGTTAGAGAAGTTCCTGTCCCAGAAAGATTAAAAACTGAAGTAGTGTTCTCTAACCAGCAGTCTCAGAATTCTGGAAATATTCCCAGAAAACCAGATTTTATTATTTTATTCAAACAATTAAATAACTAGCCTAACTAAAACTAAAAACCCTAATCTGCCGTTATGCCAGATCCCAGTAAGAGGCTATTGTCCTCACCCCTTTCTTCATACCTAGGAGAGCACATAGGGAAGAGTGAGGAATAATTCCTCCTCACTTAAGGAGCAGCTTCATGAGACACAGAAAGGCATGTGCTGCAAAGCTCAACGAAAGCTTAATCAAGCCAGCTTGTCAAATTTTCTGCTGTTAGCCCATGCTGTCAGTTTTCCCACACATGCAACTCCAACTGCAGTCAGTGAAGGGGTTCATATTAACTAAAAAACAACAATAAAGGGCCTTAAGGGATTGCACAACACAGCTCACAGAAAAATTACATCTGCTCTATGTGTTAGCTGCAACTTTCTCCTCCGTGACAAGAAAAACTCAAATGCCATGTTTTCCTTTCTGCTGAACCTCAGTGTCTTTTCTAACAGCTCAGGGGGAATAGTAGCTTCCTTTTGCCCCCTTTTCTGTGCATATGTACAATATATTTAGTGCATCTTAGTAGCACACTTAAAATGGCTTTAAATCCCTCTTAAAATCTCCCATTCTAGAAAGATTAGGGAAAAAGTCGTTCAGAGAGTCTGACTGCAAAAACAGGGAAATAATTCATTTGGATGACAGTTTTGCAGAGTAGAAATGACATTGTTGATTAGACTGTGATTATAACACTCAGTGCCCCAACCCTGCAACCAAATTTCTGGGGACAAACACTTTCACTTTAGCAGAAGGGGCAATGACAAGTCCTCTTTAGTGTGAGGACAGGATCAGATGTCCTTGGAGGCTGGCACAGATCCTCTGGATACTGGGGGAGTACCTGGGTACACAAACCTAGATTTTTGGGAACTCTCTAGGCTTCCATCTTGCAGAAGCAGAGCATGGGAGAATTTCCTCCCACCAACATGCTTTGCAATTGTTTACTGCAAATTCACATTTTGTTCCCAGAGCAGCCAAAATTAGTTTGGCCACTGGCTTTTCACAGCAAGTAGGGTTAAACACAAATCTGCCTTGGACTGCAGGAAGGGGGGGGGCCAAAACCCCACCGTTGTGGTGCCTGTTAGTAACAGATATTCCCCTGTATTCCTCTCCACCGCTGAGTGACAGCAGCTGGAATTTATGAAGCATGCTTGTGCTTTGCACGTTCCCTGTTTTTACATTCAGGAGACAGAGAAAATGCCTCTGCTTTGTTCAGTTTGTCAGGCTGCTTCCTCGTTTGTGCCCAAATATGTGCTGTGCCTTATAAAATGTCCCTTCTTAAATTACATCCCAAAAGGTGAATGGGATATGTGCAAAAGTCATTTTGCCTTCAAACAGTATGCCACACCTGTATGGGAAATGTGACCTTCTGATGGAGAAAAATGACCAAAACTGCCTGTGCAATTCCCACCTGAGTTGCTGCACTCAGGAATTTAAGATGGCTACTTACTGCACTTGCATGGGCCGAGCCCTTTCGCACGCCGGAGGTGACAGAAGGTTTCATTTTAATGGCCATTGCAGTGGGCAGTATGACTGAAACTGGACACAACGTAAGTCAGAAATATAAATTTTGTATTTTCACTACATATCTGTCTGCACCTATAGGAAAAACGCCTGAAACTCTTTTTTTCCCTTCTGGATGCCATTCCTCATTGCTAAGCACATGCGCGCGCGCGCACGCATGCGCACACACTCACACATTCCTACCACTGCAAATGACTGAAAGCCATCAGGCTTTCGTGATGGGAAGAGGAGGAGAGAAGGGAATCCATAGCTCAGCAGTATTATTTCCCCCACTTCCTTGCAAAACCTCTCTCACTGGAGTTTCATAGGCTCTCTTCTCCAAATTATTTATGGGAGAGGGGCAACCCACTCGACGCTGTATGTGCCATTATCCCCAGCTATTATCCAACAAGTAGTTAATGTTGTTTGAAGCAAGCATGATTCCTTCTGAGCTCCTCTGTGGCTGCTACTGCATGCCTAGGGCCTGGTTGTACTCCCTCAAAGTCGATGCTAAAACTTCCCAGCCTCACAAGGTGGTTGTGAGGATAAGTTCATTAACGTTTGCAAGGCCCCCAGATATCATAGGGCTGGGAGTAATATAAGTATCTAGATAGCTAGTTCTCAAAGACAGCATCTCTGAGGGTCAGATTCTGCACTAGAAATTCCCTTATGCCCATCAATTAACATTTGCTCTTGAATATGTATGTATCATGATGTTTTCCTATTATACATATTTAATTATGACTTATTCTCCAACAGCTATATAGGATATGGAAAGAAACATCACAGAAGCTAGAGTTTTTCAGATTACATCAAGAAAAATAGGTTCTGAAAATCTGGAAGGGGTTGTGGGTTTTGTTTTTGTCTGAATAGCTCCATCTGAGTTGCCATTTCTTCACAGCAAAGTGTTATTTGTCCCCACTGTGACATGCTCATGACTGTAAATGTTTAAATACCCCCTGTTTCCTTATGGTTTCCATTATAATTTATTTCTGTCGCAATCAGAAAGATGTCTGGGTCATCCTTTCAGCCAGGATGAAACATGAAAACGGGGCAAAGCAAAAGAACAGTAGGGTTCAAGAGAAGTTTGCTGAGGGGCATATGTTGGGCAATCTTTTGACTGAACTGGAAAGTCTAGAGTCTATTTGAATTCTTAAAATCTTTTCTCACCTTTTTTCAGTGCAGTGGGTCAAATTCACTTCTGATGAAATTCCATTGGCTATGTTGTCAGTACCAAAACCATAAATCAGTGTTACAGTCAAATCAGAATCAGTTAGAATGCTTAAGCATTTCCTTAGTTTGAAACATAGAAATGGAAGTCAACAGAAATAATTGTATGCACAAAATTAAATACGCACTTAAATTTATTTCATTGGATTGATGTTTCAATCTGGTTTTATGACTTTAGTAGCTAAACAGAATCATTTTGCTAAATTAAAATTAAATAGAATTGTTGAGAGTGCAAATTATTGCCAGATACAGTATCTGTAACTGGCATGAGGAACACACATACAATGCAGCTAGCTGTAAAGGCTCAATTTCTTAATTAATTTTCCTGAGGTTTAGCTTTTCATTTAAAATACAGCTGTTCCAGTTCCAGGGGAAAAAAAAAATAAAAACCACCCTTGGAGACATGGCCCAAATGTAACCAGCTCAGCAACGTTGGTTTGAATTTGCAGAGAGCCTGAAACCACATCCATGACACATGAATTTCTCTACCAAGTGTATCCCAAAGCCAACGAGAATCATGCTGTTTCGAACAGAGACATTGCTAACTAGCTTGTCACTTATTACAACATTAAGAAATGCAATCGTGTTTTGAAGATCTCAGCGTTTCCAAAGACTGGATGGCACATCTGCTGGAGGGCAGTGCAGGAAGAGTAGAACTCAAGGCAGAAGGTGAAGCACGAGACATTAAGTTGAACGTGTTGAGCAGCTCAACATTTCTTTGTAGTCTGCCATCACTCCCTGCTTCTTGTCTTCCACTTGGGCTCCAGGTTCTTTCTGAGAAGGACTTGTTGTACAACACATGGCAAAATACCCCTCACTGTGCCTAGAAGGCCCAAATCTAATACCAACAACACATAAAAGACTCTGTTTTCTCAAGGGAATGGGCTTTGCTCTCAAAAGCTTAGAAACCGCCCCATTTCAGCAAACACATAAATCTCTATTGTAAAAACATTATGCCCATTTATATTTTTTAAATGAATCCATTCCATTTGATCACTTTCCTTTCAAATAGTTTGGCTGTTAATTGGATGCAGGCAGGACACACAGTCAGAGCACTCCAACTTCCCTGTTGGCTCCGCATTTCCATGCGGATATTTTGAGAGGCAGGCATTGTCTATTAAATGAGAGTTGTGAAACACAACTACACTGGGCAGTTTTAAAACTTTTCAGTTGCCTTAGGTAACTAGATAATTTTCTCTCTTTTTTTTACACTATTCCCTAGGTATTTGCTGCACTATATGCCAGGGAAGAAAGCCCTGGAGGGAATATTAAGGTCAGGATGAGATGGAACTAACAATATACAGAATATTTCTGCTGCACATAGCCATCAGTACAGGGTTTGCCCTCAACTTCCCTGGTGTGCCTTAGTTACCATTGCTTCAGTATTCCCTGGGTATCTCTTGTGTTATGAAAGTCCCCTCTCTGCTGTGGGGAGGGGAAGAGCAGAATAGAAAAAAGAATAACAATGGGAGAAGAGGAACAGAAACTAGACAGTTATTCATAAAACTGTGCTCATAAATAGGGAAAACAGTTCCCTGAGCCAAGCTGCACCCGACAGTGTGTGTGCTCTCGTGGTCATACAACCCCTATGGCCAGAGGATGTCCCGCACTCACCCAAACCCCAGCCTCATGCAGCTGCGGGACTGACCTGGAAAAATTCATTTTTCACTGGGTTTTGCTGGGCATTGTAAGCTGTCCCACCTTTGTCCAGCCCCTGAAGCCACTGCCATGCCGTCTGGTCAGGTTGCTGTTCAGCAGGCTTTGTGCAGCTCATCATTTCAATGTGCTCCTCATTTAATGCCTTATAGCTTTCATATGGCATAAATGTTTTTGCATCAGTCGAAAAGAACTGTAAATGTTATTGTCAGTTTGGTATAAGGGTTCGTGTATGTTTGACTGTAGTAACTCTGCTTCTTATTTCAATAACCCAGCACAGTAGGGACAACATTCTGCCGCTACACAATAAAAGCTTTTCCAGGCAGGACTGACACACTCTGAAAAGCAGAACAGATAATGCAGTCTCATCCTGATGAAATTAGCAGGGGAGAAATATGAAATCTCCACCTTCCATTACACACATTCATGGACATTTGGAATCTGATCTGAGTATGAATCTGAATAATTTTTTTTTCTCTCCTCTCATCTTAAAACATGTATATTTACTATATAAAGCGCAGTATTTTCTAAGATGAAACAAGTGTTGTATTAGGAAGCAAGGAATACAATAAACCTTTAACTCCCAAGTCGATAATCATATAACAAAAGGACTTGATGAAGTGCCCCCTATACCTTTTTTTTTAATATGTCAGCAGGAATAAAAACTGCTTTGCTTTGTACCTCAGCGACACTACTTTAACCCAAGCTGATGGCAAGAAGCCTAGAGAATATTGCTAGCAGCCTGTTCTCTTATGACACCCACCCTTCATCTGGATGTAATATCTCAATATTGCTCCAGAAGATTGGATTTTATTTAGTCTTTTAGCATGATATGAAAAAAATGAACCAGATTCTTAGATGGCAGGGGCTTTGTCAATTAAAGGAGTCTAGTTTACTGGGAGCCAGCTGAACAGCTGACTTTATCATATGCAGGAGATTAATGAATGCTACTGCTAGTCAAGAGAAACAAGAGGTCATCCAAAGACTACTTTGTTTGCTCTCTTGGTACTTTTAAAAAATGTTTCTTTAAATACTTTTAAGGCAGGCCTGCTCAGTGCCATAAGGAACACACTTGCCAGTTAATCTATGATACACACTAGCATCAAAGATCTCTCCTAGTTCTCAGGTTTGCATCTAAAAAAGCTTTTATGACATCCCAGCTGGCCAGGGTGGTATTTTATTTTTAACACAACTCCTGCTACAAGAGCAGAGAATGGGAGATATTTTCTGCTCCTTTCCACTGCCCTCCTGTTACTAGACACACTAAACAGTTTTGTGGTTTGGCATCTGCCTTGACACAGAAGAACTTCAAATTAAGTCCTTAGAGCAAGGTTTTGAATGAGAGTCACTTGCTGCACCAAAGTAGTGTGAAAACCATCTCTTTGGTTTTTCTTATACTAAAAGCTTCTAAAAGTCTCAAGTTCATTTTGCACCAGAGTGAAAAGAAGAGCTGGAATCTTCAATATTTCAGCAAATTGGAAATGCATTCATTTTTTCCTGGGAGCCTTGGACTTGAGGAATGATCATACTGGGTTTGCACAGAGCCCCCCACCTTGTTCTCTTTTATGGGAATGTTGTTGGTATTAAAATTCCTCTCTCCTGTTCAGTGGGGGACAAATTCCTGCTCCTACCAGGGCAAGAGGAGCTTCTCCCCACTTTGTGCATGAAATCCTCCCTTAGAGGCTCATGGATTCACAGCAGAGCTACTGTGAAGGCATCATTGCAGCCATGATGTAGTAAAGGAAAAAGCATAAAACCACAACTGGATGTACAAAACAGAGATTCATAGCTCTGACTGAAGTGATGCAGAGAGGATCCCAAAGTTCCTCATCTCTGAAAGTATCTGGGGTCCTTTCAGCTCTTTTCTTTATTTCCTGCATGGCTCAACAGAGCAGAATCTCTTGACTCCCAGGCTTGACTCTCTCAGGTGTGCCTCCTCTCCCACCCCCTATTCATATTAAAAAAATAAAAGGACTGAACACTGTAGATAAAATTAATTTAGCATCCCCTAATCCTCTCACAGCCAGCAATAGGTGCTTGGTTAAAAACACACTCTGACTCTAAAGATGCAAGGATTTCCTTTAATTTTCCAAGAGCAGTAACAAATCTTGGCTTCAGTAGAACATTTATTTTCCCATCTGGATGCACGAGAAGTAAGAGACAAGTTTCTTAGCACTTCCAAAGGAGAATTTATCTCTTAGCTGGCCAGATACTTATGGAAACAGCCTGTGAAAGGTGAGGGCAGTAGGCTCACTTGGTTCCATTCCCACTATCACTAAAGGAACACCTAAAAAAATAAATTCATATTTTATCATTATTTTTACCTCCCAGTGTATATCACTGAAAGGGTTTATATGCAGCCCTCTTAATTGGCACAGCCCCTGCTGGAAATAGAAGCATGCTGATGAATTGCTCATTCAGATTAGGCTCCCAGGAATATATTGTGCTGAGAGACACTCACTTTTATTTCCTGAACTGCTTTAACGATGAGCACTGAGCAACTCTTGCTGCACTCCCTCCCTCCCAAGTACCCTGAGCTGCATGGCAAGGCAGCAGCCAGAAACTCTCAGCCAGCCCCCACAGCAAGAAATATCTGCACGTAAATACCAAAGCACACCTGTGAACAGCTGTGAATGGGCCTTCAGATATTGTGTTTTCCAGCTAAACACATAATTCTCAATTAAGTGAGCAATTACCCATTATTGTTTAGCCCTTGAAATTCAGCGCTGTGCTGAATCTATTCCCTGGCAGTGATCCCAGTGAAAAAGCAAGTCATCTTTTTAGGGTACAGATTTATATTCTCTGGTAGGAGGATCACTAATAACACTTGGAAGTAGGATTCACAGGTAAACAACAAAGACTTGAAAAGGCTTTGAGCACCTTCAGCTCCCACTGTAGAAAGGCCTGTTTCCAGAAATTATGGCTTTCCTTCTCCTCTAGCTACTCATTCAAGAGTGTCCTCTACAAAGTTATATGGTTGTTTTTGCTATTGTGAAGAGTGGGAGATAAGAGTATAAAGTTTGGCAGGTCTAGGTTCTATAACAGGGTGAAAAAAAAATGCAGTGCTCCAGAGAAAAATCATCCTGAACTGTTACAGTGAAAAAGAACATCATAGCCAAGGAAACTGGGACAAATTCATCTTCAAGAGTGTTTGTTCAATAGACTTGAATTGCAGGACAGATAAGGCTTTGTTTTCTTAAAATGTTGTAGCCATGTTGAAGATTAAATATCATTAATGGATAACCCCAGACTGAAAACCAAAAGCTTGGTGCCAGACACGGGTAAGTTCAGCATAGGTGGTAGAGAGAATCACCCCAAACCTTACTTGTGCTTTGTGGATACTTCCTAAAATATTGAGGAGAAGAACATCCAGAAGAACTTGAATTAATCTAAACTCAAATTTTCTATCAAAAAAGCTATTACCAAAGTTTTTCCAGCATTCTCAGCTGCAATGCAGACCTGTGAGCATTTATATGCAGACCACAGCTGTTTAAAACTGTGTACATAGGATAGATGAAAGAGTGACCTCAATCTAATCGTATTTTAACCTGTCATTTCTGGAAACCAGATTATTTGGGTTGGTAGGTTTCTGTTTCTCTACTTATAAAAAAGTGAGTTTCTTAGATAGTTTTTTAGCTCTTCAGTCCTGCAGAGGAGAGGTAAGGAGGAGAGCAGCCCCCAGAGTGCAGGTGGACTAAGGACAGCGAGGCTTGTTAGGCTTTGAAAACTCTTTGAGAAAGAATTGGGAAACGGTCACATTTCAAAACCTGGAAAGAGCTGGAACAGGGAAGGATTTTAAATGCTGCTCAAAGTTAACTTACACGTTGGGTTAGGTTTTATTCAGTTCTATCTTCAGCAGCACCCAACTCGGGCAATACGAATCTGGTGCCACTCGTGATGGATTGCACACAGGACCAATTGGAGCCCTACGAGCTCTAAAATTGATAGTGCAGAGAGCAACGGCGGCGGTGCAGTTTTTCATCAAATGAAATGGAAAAGTGATTTAATAATTCTTTCTGTCTTAAATTGCTTAAAAGAATTTTAGACAGTTAAAAATTGCATGGATTTTGAACCATATGTGTGAGAGTGGAAAAAAATAAGGGTTTTGTTTTTCCTATTTTTAATATGAGCCAGATGAAACAAAAAGATTGTTTCCTTGCAAACTATAGGTCAAGTACCTATGTAGGCTTTGAGATGGCTCTGTAAGTTATCATGTTATCTTTCTTTCTTGACAGTATACCATTATGTGGTGTATCGTTTCAGCATTTACTATCTTTCATGTCCTTTTATCTTCACACTAGGATTTCTTTCTAAATTCCAAACTGTGCATTTGGTTTCATTATATAACACTGGCTTTTACAAAACATTGGCTCTTCATATTCTTTGGTTTCATATTTGTCGGCATCGGGCTGAAATAGTAAACCCACTACGTCTATTTTATCTTGTTAAAGATAAAAACAATATGGCAAATGAACTATTTGGGGAACACTACTTTCAAATTAAAGGAGAGGAAAAAGTATTAAGTGTCACCGCTGAGTTGAACTATATTGAAATCTTGAACTGAAGTGATTTTTTTAAAAAAAATTGAATAAAAAGGTGACCCAAAATGCTGCAACTGTCATGCAGGACTCTGTTATCTTAAATTATTTATTTAACATCTGGTAAATATTATCCAAGCTATAGTACAGATAAATTGAATAAAAGAATACCAATGCCAGGGGAAAAGAAGAATTGCTTAATGCTGTAAGTATATAGAACTGTTCCACAAAGCAGCTCATTCTCTCTCTGCAAGAGAAGATGAGAAGCATGGTATTGGGGTAAAATGCATCTGCTTCATTTCACCCTAAGTATGAAGCTATCAAAGCAGTTTTAGAGATTTAATTTAATCTCAAACACAAATTCTATGAAAACAGTCTGACAGTGACATGAAATTTTACATAACTTCTTTCACCCCTCCCCCTTTGTAATGCAGCTTCCCAGCTGATTCATTTTATTTTATCCTATGTGTATTGGGGATCAGATTGAATTTTCTTTGAGAAAAGAAAATAATTAAGCCATCTGTAAAGCTCTGGCTGGGCATGAACATAGCAGCACAGGATAGAGTTACTTGGAGGGGGGAATGAGGTCAAAGAAAAGTACTGCAGGGAAAAAAATCAAGTTCTGTAACATAGAGAGCAAAATAAAAAGAGGATGGAGTCTGAGAAGGGGGAAGGGACCTAAATTCCTTGTCAGTTTGTGGGTTACAAATGAAACAAAAGGCTTATCTTAAATATATGCAGGTTTAGAGATTTTTTTTTTTTCCTGGAAGCTATTGAGAGCTAATTAAATTATGGTCAAGTACTAAGCATTTCTCTGGTGCTTCAATGGTCAGTTTCTGCTGAGCTCTTCTTGGTTACTGGATACTACTTATGAAATAAAGAAGATTGATTCCCAAATATTTGTTCCTACTCCCTCTTTGTGGATTACATTATACCACTTTTCATTCTTACAGTCTTTGCTTAAGCTGCAGGATATAAAGGCCCTATTCCGACTGCCAACTCCAGCACCCAAGATTAAGAGGCTGCTATCACACCGGAGTTCAGGAGGGTAATGAGCAATTCAGACCACCTAGAGTCTGCAGCTGCCAGAGCCTGGCTCTGCACTCCCAGCAGTGAGCAGCACTCAGGACACCCCAACTGTACGTGCACAGGCTAAGCACAAAGATTATTTTTCCCCACTCCACTCTCACTGTATTCAGAAATGAAACTTGGCAGCCTGCACGCCAGGCACTGGGGTTGGCTTAGTGCTGCCTTTCTCCCCAGAAAGCCACGACAGCTGATGTAGCCTGAAGGCTCCAAAGAATGCTAAAGTCAATGGGCAAACTGGGATCAAGCATGCTGGTGTGAGGGTCAGGATAATACAGCTGGAAAAGTCTTCTCGTTTCATACTGGATTTTATCCGCAGTTCTTACAGGACCAAACTTAACAGTACTCAAAATCTCCTACTAAGTCCCCCCATCATCCCCACATTTTGGCCCTTCTAGGCAGCCTCCACTTCCTCTGACACGGGCAGAGAAGGCCTAAAGATATTATGTACCCATGAGTTGACAATGAAGGGGTGGGTAGACACATCTCCCAGCCTGATGGGGTTTTTCATAGAGGAATATCAGGTCTCCTGCCCCAAAGCCAGTGGGCTGGAACAGTTGCATGTTAACCACTCTGGCTAATGACTACTATTTCAACACCCCAGGCTGTGGATGACAAAGTGATTTTCCAGAGCCTGCTTTCCTAGGCCCAGACACTGACAATGAACAGCAACCACCACCCTGGGCTACCCCTCCACCTGAGGAGAAATACCTGGACAAGTGAGAAGATCCTGATCCCTATTCATTACATAAAAACCCATAAAGGAAAACCAGAGGCCAAAACATAACGTGAACTTCATCTTGTTAGTTCATGGGCAGTGTGGAAAGTTTGAACCCACTCACAGTTTCTGCAAATGGATAATCATAAAGATTAAGTGAAATGCCACTGAAATCTGTGACTCACAGAGCCAAAAGCCTTCCTCTATAGTTGTTCCAAGGTAAAGCTTTGCTTGTAAGAAATAATTTTCTGCCATACCTGGGTTTTTCTTGCAATCATGGTTAGTAGCAAATCTGAATCTGTCAGCACAGCTGTATAATTTAAATAGTACAATTCACAGCTGACAGGGGATTTCCACCGACTTCACTTGGAAAATATGTCATTTGCTAGCTCTTGTTAACAAGTAGTAAGGCATCTGTTGCTTGCCCAGGGTTACAAGGACCAGCAAGAGACATTACTGAGGAGAAAGAGAAGGGTTGACAGCAGCAAGCCAGGTGCAGGAATGAAGCTTGTAAATTTGTGTAAAATGCAAAGACCTGTTAGTAAGTTGCTGACACCCCAGTTTATCTGAACTGTCTATTGCAAAGTCTGTATTGGAAGTTCTTACTCCAAATGCCGACCAAGCAAAAAAAACAGATCTTGAGATAACCCTCGGTTTAATCTGAATCATATTAGAAGTGAAGTTGCTGAAAGGCTCCCAGTAAAATTCAACACAGGCAAGCACAGTCAATGCTTCCTTGAAGGGCAGAGGAAGCAGGATGACTTGACACCTAAAGCATTACACCAACATTCTTAGCTGGTGTATTGTACCCACCATAATCTCATACTCTCTTGGAAAGGCACATGCTGCCTCTGCAGTTCTCAAATTAGCATTCCATGACCCAGCATTAATGCTGCAAGACAACAGGATTCCTTGCTTCTTCGTGGCCTCAGTCGCAAAATGATGGCCGGGGAGAAAGGGAGTAGGAAGTTCTCTGTAACAGCATCTTCCTCCCAGCAGATCACTGCCGAAATGAGCAAGCAGGATTCTTCCCTTGCAAACGATGAACCAAGCCCACCCATCTTTCATGCAGTCTCCTTTATTTACAGGGAGAGTGTCAAAATTTTCTCTTCCTAATTGCAAAAAGACCATCAGTAGAAGGCAATTTGCTTGATCAGAAACCTGTAAACCCACTTTTCTGATTAATTCACTGTCCAAGGAGACCTGTCTCCTTGCTCCTTCTCCAGACAATCCTTGCACCTACTTCTCTTGCTGACTATTTCTCACACTCTTTCCCCCACATGCTCAGATAATTGCAGTTAAAAAGAATGGATTTACCAGTCTCCTCATCAGTTGTCCAGAGTTTTTTTCAGGGGATTAGGTATGTGTCTTTATCATGCAACCCAACACAAAAAGTTTTCTCTGAACTATCAGCATACAAGAGGGCACGTAGCTGTTTCTTCAGCTAGATTTGAAAGAGTGTTTCTCATAATTTTTCAGTAAACCTGTAATTTTTTTATAGATCAAAGTTCCTTATGATAACAGCTATAAATATCTTTCAATGTAGTACTGTTAATATTCTGACTTTTGGAGCTTTTTTTCCAGTGGAATTAGACCAAATTTTCTATAAAACTAACCAAAACTTTTCCCTTTAGTCCAGGAGTTTGTCATGATAAACTTTTTAAGCAATGTTTTGGTAGGTCATGTCTAATGTTCCCAAACTCCTATTAATATTAATGATGAAAAAGAATCCTCAATAATATTCATAGACTCTTCCATAACCTACAAAGTCTAAAAGATCCTTTCTTCACTCATTATCCCCACTATCCGTACCCCATCTTCCACCTTCAACTAGGTCTATTCTTTATGGTGACAAATACTGAGACTGGAAAGATCTGTTTACTATGCACCATATACTCAGAAAGTCCGTATGTAATTTACTGTGAAGGTGGGTATGCGTCCAAAAAAGTTATATAGGTTAAGAGAACTTATTTTAAAGGATTGGGGTTTTTTTCATTATGGACAGTTATTCCTTGTTGTGCAACTGCGTTGTAATAAACCACACTGCAAGGTCTGGTTTGTGAGGTTAGAAATGCAGTCTAGAATTAAAAGCACTTCCCGATTTATCCCACTTTAGATTCAAATTGAGTATCTTTCAAAGAAAATATACAGTCAGTACAAAGAAGTTATGAAGCTGAAGAAGGGAATTGGAGACCTTATTTAGTATTTCTCTTAAAACCAGAAGAAATCATTAGTAAAATCCCTTCCAGCCTTCAAGTTTCTAGGCCAAGAAAAGGATCCTTTTTTATTTTGTGGAATGCCACAATACTTGCAAGATAGGATTTTCTAAATTGTCTAAGTAAATTAACTTGTTTAGAAAATATGTTTTCATGATCACATAGGTGATTTTTCAGTTGAAAAGTTTTCAGTTTTTCTTTTTTTTTTTAATTTTAAAAAAATGGAAAAGTAGTAGCTAGACTCTTGCTACTGAATACACCTAACCTCAGTGTAGTGGCAACTATGATATAAAACATCTGAAGATAATTTATCCCCATATTTATTTTTGAATAATTGGTAATATTAGGGGTTTCTTAGTGCGGCTCCTAAGTCTTTAAAGCAAATCCCTATTCTTATACTTGTTCCATCGTCACTCACAGGAATCACATTTGTCTTCCAAAATCAAGAAAAGAAAACTCAAAGATTTACATAGATGTTTGTGAGGTTTATCAAACTGCTGTTATATGGTAGGCCAGTTGTTTCAAGTAAATCACATAAGTCAATTTACCAGAGCAACTGTTGCAATTCATAAGGAAAAAACACAAGTACAAGAAATAGCTCAGGACTAACCAAGGTTACTGATAGGGGATTATGGAAAGACAATATAAATTTCACCTGAAGAAACATTCTTATTGGCATAGAGTATATCTTAGCAAAACTGTTAGATAATGTTGTCTAGTGCTTAATATTTTCATTACAGAGTTTACAGTCCTTGGATCTGTTTATGAGTTTGTATCCTTATTTTCCTTCAGCTGTAGGATTTAATCTGCTTACCCCTCTTACTAAAGGACATACTAGCTTTGGAGAAGGATGCCATGACATTAAAATCACAGATTACATTGTTATTAGGTAAGCTTAGAAGAAGGTTGGAGAAGTACATAGAAATTACAGACTTTATTTATAAGTCTGCCAAACATAGTCTGAAATCTGTTAGAATATTCTCCTGTTCTCCCCAGTAATTTACATACTTTGGTGGATTATCATTGTGACTCATTACAAGGAGCTTATCTTGGAACGCAGGCTGGAAATATTTTTCAAGTGTTTTGTAACAGAAAAGACACAAATAGATGATGAAACAATGAATATTACCAAAGAAATACACTTTATTTCACTTCTTTAAAATTTGTTCCTCATTTAGAACCTGTTAATTTGAAGAGGTGCCGCCGTGGGGGAGATGGGCATAGGTTGACGCTTGGCGTGGCACGGGGTTCCCCCCTCCCTGTTTCCTGGTTACGTGTACCCAAAATCCTGTCCCCTATTGGTCACTTTGCATGTAGCCCACGGGTGTCCTGTACTTAAGGGGGTGTCCACGGGACTCTCGGGCAGTTGTTCTTGGTAGCAGCTCTGGTGGTGGTCCATGGCAGGCTCCAGCCATGTGCGGCTGGGAGAATAAAATCTGAAAACATCTATCAAATATCGTCTCCTTGATTCTTCCATGGGCCAAGGCTGCCTCCAGGGAGGTTTGCAGACAACCCCACTGCAACATTAATTGACAGGAATTTTTGCTGTTCTGATAGTTTCATGTTTCTTATCTCCTCTGTGGAGAGCTGTGTTGTGGTGGTAATTTCCCCCTACATCTTATGGAAATGTGTCTTATAAAAAAGCCTTAGAAGACATTCATAACTATGGTTCCAGATGCTGAAAAGGAGTTGAAATTGATTTTTCAGACTTCCTAAGCAATACTTTATTAGCTGCACCCCAAGTACAGAATGTATTTGCCCTACAGAGGTGACAGTTACACCTTAGAAAATCTTAAATCAGGAGAAGTCTTTATGACACATACACTAAGTACAAGAGGAGCATTCCTATAAATTTGAATTCCTAAAAACTGCAAATTTTTTTGTCTTGTTCCTTAGCTTCCCTGTGAGAACATCATGGGAAACGCAGTGCAAATGTTTCACTGTAAGCAAAATATATAACAAAGCAGCCTGTGACCTGCTTATAACCCCTTCCCCAAAAGGAAGAGTCTGGGGTGTTATAACCCAGCCAATTCAACATGAATTCCTGGAATAAAGCTGGAACAAAATCCTGTTTCAAGCATGTATTTCAGGGAAGAACTTGGAATATAGCAAAATGAATAGGATCCTGTATAGCACATAGCATATGTTGTATGACTTATCACAAGCCAGCTGCTTCCTGTGACAGGACAACAGCCTTTGTGCATAGAGATGGGATTGTTATTACCATATTCTTTAATTCTAGTGACAGTTTTTACATGCCTTCTGTGATATTCTCATAAGAAATCAAAATAAATGTGGTATTCACATAACACCTAGTGAGATGCAGAAAAGCAGTCTAGAAAGGTCCAAGATAGTTTGTTCAGAAAGGACTGAATAAGTGACGGGAGTACAGTCTTCAAGTTTCAGTTGCAACTAATCTGTTTTCCCTGTCCATCATGCACAAGACAAGCACGAATGGATTTATATTTTAGTTATATAGATAGGTGTCAGCAAAACCTTTGGAACACTAAGGATAACATGGCACATGATGGTTGGGTTTACGCTTGTGGGAGATCTCTTAAAGGAGGCTAGACAAACATCATTAAGAATTGCAAAAGGGTCACTGATCTTGCCTTAGGGTGGGGAAAGGTTCAGAAAAGCCCTCAGTGTCCTTTCTGCTCTATGATAAAACATTTTGCTCCTTCTCAGGGCAAAACCTGTTTGCACAGTGGAACCCACAGGGCAGGCTCTCCCCCTCTTTCTGTTCAGATGACCTCTGACATTTGCCCACCCAATAATCAATTATAGTCTGAAGAGCAAACATATTGCCAAAAAAGGACTCCTGGGGAAGTGACACTAATAGAGTGTGTGAAACACACACTCAGACACACACACAGGCACAGATGCAAGGTACAGCTACATCCAGGTATTCTGTTTAAAAGTTTTGTCCACAGTCTCTAGGAATAAACTCTCCTGCAGCATTTTTCACTGTTACCGTGCTTAAAGCCAAACAATCATTCATTGCAGCCTGCCCACACCGTACACCCAGGAGGACCACAGCTAATATGGGCTGCACAAGCCATGTGTGAAACACATGTGTCCTGCCCCAAGACTGTGGGAGCTTCATAAACTACACGTGTGAAATATGTCAAGCACATGTAGACATGCCCTGAATGTTCATGAATTTTTGGTACAAAATGACACCAAGAGTGTATATTTCAACTACTTATGTATTTATAAGGAGGGACTTCAGGAGAATCTGTGTAATATTCAAGTTGCAGAGAATAGAAGATATTATTTATCACTGTGCTGTCCAAGTTGTAAAGTTGGATGCCAAGATGTTTCTTCCCTTCTGTGACTTTTACTCCTGCACATTTATTACTGTGTAGTATTGGAAACTCTTGCTGAAAAATGTAAATTAAGACACCACAGTGTGAGCTTCTGGAGATAACACAACCTTTTAGTCATCTGAATGCTGCTTTAGGCTGTATCTCTACTTATCATCACTATTTAGTAACAGACATTTAAAGCAAATGGGAAGTGAAATGTCTTTAATCTTTCTTGCAATCTATCAGTTGCGTTTCTTCAACATATCACTGGAGAAGAAAACAAATTAGAAGAGCCAAGGCTGAATTAGTACACTAAATCCAACTCCCAGTTCTGCAGGGCTCAAAATCTGCAGCCACTACTCACTTATACCTGTTGAAGTAGGACATTGAGTACAAACCCTGAAAAGATGAGTTTCACATCTCGGACTGGATTTGAAAGTCACTGAAATTGTCAGTGAAACAGGCAAAGATTTTTAACTACCAGTTTTTAATATGTGTTCCTTCCTAATGGAAGGTGGGATTGCTGGCTTTTTAAGTTGGTGCTTCTTCATGTTGAGTAATTACCCTTTAACAGCTTTATTTTTTTTCAGCAGTAAAAAAAGAAGAACTTGGTTAAAAGGACATGTAAGCCAAAGAGATCACTGTGTATGAAAGAATGGTGACATTTAGCAAATTGCAAGTTTTCCCTACTTTACTCAGATATCCTTGCAGGGTAGAAGGAAGTCAGCTGAGACACGGTGAAGAGGTGCCCCCCGTG
>VYZQ01049935.1:0-24267 GCA_013400655.1 Mystacornis crossleyi
TTTTTTTTTCCCCCCTGGACTACAAACTTTTGCTATCCAATTTTTCTGGCAAAAATAATCAGAGAAAGTACACATCCAAGTTATATGAGTGTAAACTTACAGCAACCTTACAATTGCCTGCCCAGGTAGCACCCCAGATGGACTTGTGCATTCACTCAGCTGCAGAACGGGCTTTTACATCTGCATGGCTTCCACCAGCCACAGCTCAGCCCTGCAGTGCCCATGAGCACTGTAAGCAGGGATTTTCCACATCGCCCTCCACAAATCAGGTGGAGGTGGTTCTCATGTCCAAGCAGAAGCAGAAGGAAACCTGGGGAAGCTGTGGTTAACCCTGACACTCATCTGCTCTCTGAACACTTCACTGAGGCTGCTTTCCTCAGCCCTAGAAAATGTAAAGACTGAAGAGCGTGTGCTGTGCCCAGCATTAAAGCAAAGGTATTACTTGTGTTTTTTTGCATGCCCTGCCTTGCCTGACTTCTTCTTAGTGTCTGGCCCATCACCACAATCCCTGGGTACTGCTGGCAGCCTGGACACTGGAAACTGGGCTGCTGGAGGGCTACAGCAGACGAGTAAAGCCAGGCCATCACCAGCAAGATAACATGTCCCCAGCAGCTGGTCTGCAGCCCCACCAGGACTTCAGGACCTCATCAAGCCGCTGGGTGAGAGGACTGAAGTGGAGAAAGGAGGACACAAGAAGAGCCCCAGGCTTGCAGGGGGTGGAGGGTGATGCCTCTTGGTGCCTGGGAAGACATCAGGGCAGTGGCAGTACAGCAGGGAGTGTGGAGGGGAGATCTTCCTACCTTGAACACCAGGATGAGAAGGATGCCAGGGATGGAGGCAATTCTGATCAACCACCGCCAGCCGATGGTTGGGTTCACCACTGATGCCAGGCCAATGATCAACAAGGATCCTGCCAACCAAAACACCTTCCGAAGGGAAAGAAAGGGCTTAGAACACGAACTCATGGCAATGATTTGTTTATTTTCTTCCCTTCTGGTCTGGTTCTGCGGATAGATGGAGAACTGTGCTAGGGAATGCTGAGGTTCAGCTGAGCCATCCCATGGCTCTCTGAGAAGCTGGGCTTGGGTGGAAGGAAAGAGGGAAAGACAAGGGTTTAGGGAGGGTCTGTAGTGAATGTAGTCTTAATTAGCTCCCAGTAAAAACCGGTAATTTGCTGTGGATACAACTGTACTTAAAGGTACTGCTTTTGTCCTCCCAGTCACTTCTCTGCTAGTGCTCATGCCCATGAATTTTCCTCTTGTCTAGGTCTCTTCAGGGAAATAGCAGATTTACAGGCTCAGAAGGCAAAAACAGGCCAGACTTCCACTGCTGAAAGTTGGTGGCTCTCCAGTAGACTCAATGCCAAGCTGTAGCAACTGAGAATCTGACCTCTGATCTGCAAGTACATTCCTTCCTGAAGTTCACTTGTTGCCATTAGGAGGCACATCCCTTTCCAGGGGATCACCCAAGGGAGCTCAGCCAACACAAATCACAAAACCTGCAGCAACTTCATGAGTAGCCTGTGGGCAGAAATTACAAATTTCTGGGGAGAAATACAAGATTGTTCTATAAATCTTTGTGTTTCTGATGACACTTTGGTAATGATGCCCTGGGATCAAGGAGGCTGCAGTGAAAAGCAAATTATCCCTGCCACCAAGAGTTTGGTTCGGCAGTGGGATGAATTGGTGTGCACAGAGGGGTCACCACTGATCATCTGCACCTGCAGCAACTGCCCACTGCAAAGGCCTGCAGTAAGCAATGAGCCAGCAAGTGGGCACTTGCTAACCCTAACCCTCTCAGCATGTCTCAGGCCAAATTTGGGACTGTCTGTACTAGCCCTGTCCTGTGCAAAGCCCCTGACAGAACCTGAGCAGAGAGAGGAGCGGATTAGGACCTCACCTGGGAGTCACTGCATAGACCACTTGTTATCTCTGGGGGTCCAAAGAGAGGGGGGGATACACCCCAGCTTGGAGTGGACTGGGAATGCCACTAGCTCCAGTGCCTGCCAGTCCATCAGCACTGGCCCCATTAGACCAGATGGCCCCATTATCAATAGGACAACCAAGAGGCTGGGTGTCAGCCATCACTCAAAGTCCCCATACAATGTTTGGAGCATCAGATTGTTTGAGAAGATATTGCCTCTCTCCTGTGTACACCTTTGATAACACAGATACCACACTCTGAGGCACAGGAGGCAGCGGACACTCTCTCAGACCCAGACAAGTGTGATTAGTCTGGGAGAAGAGCTGATGGGCTGGAGACCTGGCTTCCAAACTGCAGTGGGACAAATCTCCCGGGACTCGGAGCTAGAAGAAACAGTGATATGTTCACTTTTACCTGAGATAAGGGCAACATGTATCCCCGATATTTGGTGGGCAAAAATTCCGTTTTTATGATAAGTCTAGCAAAAAAGGGAAAAAAAATGCAGAAATACAGCTGCAAAGAGAATTTCCATACAAATCAAGAAACAGTTCAGCTCAACTCATAGACTGAACACAATTCCTCTTCCACCCTGAGCACCCAGAGACAAGGAATTCCTGCCCAATATGCCTCCCACTCAGGCACCAAATTACATGCAAGGGAAACACAATCCTTTCCAGCACGAATCCTTTCCAGCCCATGGCTCTGGCATACAAGCAGGTCTGTACAACGCTGCACTCTGTACTTTGGGAAACCTATGGGAAGGTCCTGTGGGGTGACTGAGGTGTCAGCACAGGCATAGATATGTTCATAGAAATGAACATTTTAGTAAAATTTTTTTTTCCCGTTAAATAAAGAAAACCCTCTGCTCCACTTTTTAAAAAGTTGGAGTGCCCTTGGGGCAGGGGCTCCTGGCACTGGCATCTCTCAAGCTCCCAGCTGTGAATTGTGCTTCCTTAGCTGGACAGAGACCCACACTGGCTCCTTCTGTCTCAGCTAGTGAAGTGTTTTATAAAATATTCAATTTTTCTCCATCATCATGAGGCTTATTAGCAGCCTCCACAGCCAGGGAACAGGGGCTCTCCTGTGAGGGAGGCAGTGCCAGCAGCTTAGCAGATGCATGACCCAGGCACAGGTGCCTTCTCCTCCCAACAGCACCTCTCTTCCCCTATGTTCTTTCCTTTCCTTCAGCGAAGGGCTTTGGGGTCAGTGTGACCAGTTTGGGGCTTCCTTTGTGGGCAGAAACCCACAAAGGAAAGCTTTGAGGAACCATGGAGGATGCTGAAATTTTCCATTTGTTTCCATAAAAAAGCCAACAAAAAGAATATTTTTCCAAATCCCTGGTGAAGTGGTTGTTAATATTGTGAATTTCTCCTCCCCACATCCCCCTTTCTGCCCCAACAGGACAAAAAGTTTCATTTCAGTGGGATTGTTTTACATCATTCAAAAAGAATTTTCTACTTAAGCAGAATTGTTTTGACTTTTTAAGAAGGAAGCAGTCTTTACTCATCTGTTACCTGTCTAATTATTTTTATGTGTGCTTAATAATCCCTCTGTCACCAGCTTAATGTAAACCAGCTGCCCCCTCTATTCCAGGCCTCAGGAGTCCTTGGAAACTGCAAATTAGGTCAATTGACTGGGATTTAGTGAAATTACAGAATGGCCCTTTGTTTCACGGTGATGTGGGAATTTGGTCCCCTTTCCCCTTCCATCCCCTCCCTCACCTTCCCTGGGAAGGCGGCTTGCTCAGCCTTACCCTTGCGCATGGCCTGACACGCCACCTCCTACCATGGCCCGCAGGAACACAAACCAGATGTAGGATGGGGCAAACGAGGTCAGCAGGGAGAAGTAGGCTGCCCAGAGGAAGGAGAGCAGCAAGATCTGCAAAAGGACAAGAATTAGGGTCATTAAAGCACAGGCTCAGCCGGGTGCATGGCTCCCGTGGAGCGCAGAAAAATGACACGCAGCCCCCAGCAGTCACTCACCTTCCAGCGGCCGTACCTGTCAGCCAGGAGCCCGAGCACTATGCTGAACACCATGTAGCCAAAAAACACCAGCTGAGGGGAATTGAAACACAGCTGTGGAGGGCCCACTCCCAGCTGCATGGGGCAGTTCTGCTCCGTGAGCTGTGTTTTCTCAGGGCAGCAGGAAGAGCTGCTGTGCCCAGAATCACAAGCGAGCGGCAAGCAGCTTTCAGGGGATGGCTGCCTTCGTGTAGGCACTCACAGCTGCAACCCTCAAAGCCACGGGTGGATGGCAAGGGTTTCAAAATAAGAATGTGGAAGTGGGGACTTGCTTTGGCTTTAGCATTACTTGCTCTGGGCATGGACATCTGCTCTCATCAGCTTGATTTCTGGTTGTCTACAGTTGTGGCACTGTTCTTGTCCCTGTTAAGGAGGCCCTAGGAATTTGTTTGGTTCACTGGGAAATGTGCTTTCCAAAACCCATGGTGGTGCCCATGACTACGATCACATGGCGGATGACCGTCTGGGGGCAACACAAGCCACTCACTGTTGTCACTAAAGCCACCTGCCAGTCTTGAAGCTGCCACTCACATCGGATGAGAGGGGACACAACAGCTATCAGCATGATCTCCATAGCTTCAGCCACCTTTGGGAACAAGTGTATGCGTTAGCAAGAAGGGAAACCACAAGAAATCCTCCAGGGCCTGCAGCCATGGCAGTGCCACCATGTCAAAACAGTCCTGAGAAGCCATGGTGCCTCCACAGTGGTCTGAGCCCTGTGCCTGATCTGGAAGATCTTGGCCACAGGGAGAGGAGGAGAGAAAGGTGCACCAAGAAAGTGGGTATTGGTACACTGTATATCTAGCAAGTTTGGAAAGAGTCATCCGTGGCAGAGAAGACTCTTACCCTGCTGTTTTAGTAGAAGATCTTCAGCTATCTCTGGAAACCAAGCTGCTTGGTTGGGCACCTGGCTGTGAATTCAGGCATCTAACATGAACTCCTAAAACTGTTTTTGGTTAAAAACATCATTGCTGCACTGGCTGTTTGCCCCAGCAGCTGGCTTCAGTTAGGAATGAGCTGATTGTTTACACACAGCGTCAGATTTTTCACCTCAGCTGCAGTCATCCTCATAGATAGACCCTCACTACATCTTTACCCCAGCGTGGCCTCAGGCTTTTGCTCATGTTCCCAAAATAGATACACAATTACACCAAGACTATGAAATTTAGGGAACTTTTCAGGTAGCTGGGTGAGAAGACGCGATGCCTTCTGAGCCAAATTGCACAGGGTTTGGGTGCCATGGGGATGACATGAAAAATGCCATTGTGAGGCTGAACCCAACCCTCGGGCACTACTGATGATGTGCCCTGACAGTGCTCCAGGGCAGGGGCCAAGCCACAATGCTCTCGACCAACCTGCTCAGCTTTGCCCTGAAACAGGTCTGATACCAATGGGGCCAAAATCTACTTTCACCAACGATGACAACAGCAGAAATCCTGCTTGAGAAAGTATGTGTTGAAAAAAATGGGCTGGCTGCAATATGTGCTTATGGTTGCTACTGCACAGTAATGAAGAAAATGAGAAGAAAGCTTTTTACAGGCCAGTGCAGATGGCTGCAGGTACCTACCCCAGTGCTGCCCATGATGAGGAAAAGCATGATGTGGAACTTGCCAAACCCAATAGTTTCCACAGCTTCTTCCACTGTAAATGTCTTTTGCCCTGAACACAAAAAGAAAATTAAGACACCAGAGTTGTCAGCAGTCAAATTGTACCTCCTCTTCATGAAAAGTCAATGTTTTTCACGCTGCTGTGGGACTGCACCAGGAAAAAGGCTGGAAACATCTACCAGTTGTGTGTCCACTGACCAGCCCCTGTATGTCCTGGTGGCCAGGAACAACAGCAGGTTGCTGAAACAGCAGCCAGTGCAAATGGAAGAAGGACAGCCTTGTACAATTTAAAATGCTTTTGAAAGAGAATAACGTTTAATAAATTATTCCTAGTAAATGGATCCTCAAACTACCAATTTAATAAAATGTTTACACAAAACAGAGGCCTGAGAAAAGCCAAGCCAGCCAGCTCTTCCCACTGCCATAGGCAGCAGTCACCAGCCTGAGGTGTGATAGGAAGGGAGCATAGGATGCTGATGTTGTGGCTCCATGTACAGAGGTTTTAAGGAGCTGGAGTGGCACAACAGAGGACCCTCCCTCCACCCCAGCTAAACAAGGACCCGAATTTCTATTCTTGCCAATAAAAACCCACCTTTTGGTGGTTCTTTTCTCTCTGTGTGGATTTCCTCCAAGCCAATAGCATTTTCTGCCTCTTTCGGTGCAGTGGCCATTTCAGCTCCTGCTGGGATCCACCGTCACTGCGGGCAAGGCTAGGATTTACTTGTGAAACCGCGCGACCGTCACAAAGTCACCTGAGCAAGGGAAGAGCAAGGCAATTCCTCATGCTGAAGTGGAAACATTCAGGTGTGGTCAAATATGAGTTTGTTTCATGCAGCTACTGGAAGATGTCCCTTTCCATTGGGGTTTTGGTGAAAACCACATAGAAACATCTCAGGATAAGTTAGTTGAACTGACAGAGCTCAGTCATCACATCACACTGGCTGTTTTTATGGAAAGTCCAGGGACTGCCTTAGGGAAGACTGGAGACCTGCTAACACAAGAGAATGTGTGACAACTTCCCCAGCCCAGAGGTCAGTGAAATGCAGTGCCAGTCTGAAATATGCTGCCTCTCCAGGAGCCAAGACATGGTACAACCAGTAGTGGTTAACCCTGTTGGAGGCTCCCAGTGGGAGCTGGGTTTGAGCGGGCAGTAGAGGTGCTGCACTCTGCAGTTGCTGAGCCTGGTGGGAGTCCCCACTGAGGCAGAGCCAGGTGACCCAGCCTGCTCCCTAATCCCAGGATCTTGGGGGTGGCAGGGGTAGCACTGAGCTCCTCACCCAAGCAGCACACAGCTTCCTGCTGCAAACCACCCCCTCTGCCTCATCCTTTGCCACACTAATCCCCATCCTTTCAGGGTATCCATAACAGAGCCATGCGTTCTGGATTGCAACTGAAAGCTGGAATCCTCTGCCAAGATTTCTGGCTCTCAGCACTAGATCCTTTGGCCTCATCACTGTTGCTTTTCCTCATCAGAAAAACTCATTTTAATCCCAGGGCAGGGATTAAGCACACTGATTGCTGTAACTCACAAGCTTTCCTGCTGAGTGCGAGCTCAGACACTGCAGAGGGGGGGCTCAACATATCTTCACTTTGCTGACACCCTGTCCTTTGATTACCTCCCTTCAGGAGTGCTGGGCTTGGCCCAGGCTGCATTCACAGCCAACCAGCAGAGACCGGGGAGGCTACAGAAGGGCAAGAGCTGGAGGGAATTAATGGTCGAGAGCATCTAGTGAAAGATAAAAAATTCCATTTGAGATAGAGGGCAGCGTGAACACAGAAAGCACGTAATTACAGTACTCCAGGATGGATACCTTGATGCTATACTGAGGTACAGTTAGAAGGAGGTCATTAAGGGCTAATGGCAAATTAGTTGGTCGGGTCACATACCCTGATCCTGCTGTCACAGATCATTATAGTCCCGCACCCAAGAAGATGCAAGGGATATTGTTTACATCTGTCTCTCAGCAATGTCCTCGGCGGCAGTGATAGCTGCCAGCAGCACGCAGTGCCACTAGCTGGTCACGACGGCCAACAGCTAGGGACCATTTCCAAGTGGAACCGGCTCAACAGAAACCAAACAAGGTGCTTGGAAGAGCCCACGGGAAGAGGTAAAGATTTACTGTGTGTCTGAATCGCCAAAGGCTTTGCAATAACAAAATCTGGGCATCTGTTTTTCTCCTTTTCTGCTCCTTTAGTACTAGGGGCCTGCAAACACGTTCTGCCCTAAGCTACCACATCACACCTCTGTGTGCTTAAAAACACACACTCTCCTCCAAAGAAGTCTGTGGCAAGCACAGCCCAGGGTGCTGGCAGGACAAGCATCAAGCCCTTGGGTCTTTGCCCACCCATCCTGATGCTGGGATATTCTGCTACTGTTTGCTGAGGGGTGTTGGAGCATTTCAGTGGCACTTACCCACTCAGGGCTACACGCCCGCCTTCTGGGAAGTGCCACAACTCTTCCAGAAAAGGGGAGGGAATCCCGATCCCCGGTGCTGCTGTGCAGAACTCCCAGCAAGGGTCAAGTGGTCAAGCAGAAGGCTGCAGTGCCACCTCCAACACCCCACAGTAGCCACACACCCTCAGAAGCATCAGGATGGTGGAGAGTACCTAATGTGAGAACCACACTAGTCTCAAATAGCAGCGTGAGGGTGAGCAGGTGGGAAACACTCTCTAGCATCTCAAAAAACACCAGATATCTGTGCAGGCACGGTGAATCTCGTAACAGTTCCTACCAAACCTGTGTTTTGCTCATCCCAAAACTTTGCAGCCCTGTTTGCCTTGACGGACCAGCTAGTGTCTATCTTCAAGGAGTCACAAATTCCGCTCTCTTAGTAAATCCAACTTAATGCCAATTACATGAGCCAAAAGAACAGCAGTGACAAAGCTGCTGCTGGCAGGGAAAACAACAATCCTCCAGCTGAAGGGAACAACCAACAGCACAGTGAAACTGCTGCTGGCACCCGTTGGAATGATGTTCTGGCCCCCACTGGAGGGCTGTGAGGCACAAAGGGCACACAACATGCAGTGCTGCCTGTGACACCACCTGGAAACTTTGTCAGTGAGGTCAGAGACCTTCTCTGGCTGAGAAGTTTCCCCACAGGTGAGAGTGGGAGTATCTGACCATACAAATGATCAGATGCCCCCAGTATTAAGCAAGATTTTACTAAATATTTCTTTCTTTATTTAGTGAAGGTTTCTTACCTCTGTGGTGTCTTAGGCTCGGAGGAGAAGGCCTTTCCTCTTTTCTGTTTCTCCTCTGCTATTTAGTTTCTTACCGTGTTGGCAGTGCTGTGGGTTTGGGATCCAGGTCCCAGGAGTCAGGTTTCCTCCTTGCTGGGCACAGGCAGGTCCTTCTCCGCCCACCTCCACCACCCAGAGGTAGGTGCTGGAGGCAGGGTGCCCAAGTGCTGACCTGTGCTTGTCTCACGGCATCTGCAGGTCCTTCACAGGCACTGCCACCACGGGTGTTGGTGCTTGCCCATCCCTTTTTGTGAGGATAACTCCAAGCAGACGGAAGGAGGGTGCTGGGATATATTATTATTGAAACACCAGCAAGATTTTTATCTGGTGCATTTCAGAGGTAGGTCCTGCAGCAGCCAATGCCCACGTAAGGCACTCTTGCCATTCCCTGCTTGTGCACTGCAGCCACCAGCCCTTCTTAGGCCAGATAAGCCAACTCAGGCACCAGCACTATGAGAAAAATAAGGTCTCCTTCATCCTTCTAAATTTCTTGATGAGGTAGCAAAATGCAGGGAGTGTTCATGGCTTAAACTGCCACAGTGATCCCAACCTTGTTGTGCAGCAAATCTCAGTGCTATGATAGGTGTGGGCTCTTGACTAGGAACGTATGTGCTGACCTTTACTACTCCATGTTGGTATTGGTCTCACAAGGGTTTCCAAAACCCTTCTGTTCTGAATACATACACTGAGCTGGCAGCAGTGGTGCAATAGTTTTATCATAGTGTGTAACTCCCACTCTGAACCTTATGCTTCCAAGCATGTGGAAGTTATTTTCTACCAGCCAACATATGCTATCTCACAGCTTTATTTTATATCTTCTTCTTAATAATATCTAATATTCAGCCATTATTGGCATCTGCTGAATGAGCTGCATGATCCAAGCTGCCAGATCCATACCATTGTTTTCACTGCAAAAACTCAGACAGCATGTATGCAATCACAGGAGGGCGCAGATGTTTCAGCATTCCAGCTTCTCAGCACAGAAGCGGAAAAAATGACCAAAATTCCAGTGAAATTCTAAGCCACAAAGATGAGCTTTCAGGCCCAAGTGTTTGGGATTGCACAGTGGGATACTATATGTATTACATTTTTTCAACCATCTCGTGGTATTTTAATTATTTGCCATGGAAAGGCAAAGCCTGGTCAGAGTGAAGCACAAATGGAAATGCCTACAGGCATGAAGGGTCCAGGAGAAACAAAAAAGTGGGAGTGAGAAGAAAGGTCTCTATGCCGGCCAAGGACATGATGGAGAGCCACTGTATGGGTAAACACTGAGGAAAGTGCTGTTTGCTGCAGGAGCCAGGTGCTGGACTCCAAGGAACTGTTGACTCCTGGAGTTTCTGAAAACTCAGCCCAAAAGGCAGTTCACTATCACCAGTCCAGAGGACCTAAGAGACTCAATACCTGGCTTTCTTCATCTTCCACGTCACAAAGTTGTCCTGGTGGGAGGGCAGAGACACACACAGCAACGGCTCTCACAAGAAGGAATAAAAAACTCAGGAAAGAATATCTGTGAGTGACTAAAACCAGCTTGCTTGACTTTCTTTCTTTGTTTGCCTTTCCCTTCCTACACGGTCATTCACTGAGTTTTGTTTAATGTTCGCTCCCTACAAAATGACTAAACTCATGCCACCAGTTCTCAGAAACAAACTACTCCCTAGCAATAGGATGAGCTTTGGATCCAGAAGCACCCATTCCCTCCTAGGCACAGATCCCAAGTCTGCTGCAGAGGGGCATGCTGAGGTCCTGGCTTCGGTCAGGTAATCACAAGTCACACCTCTTCCAGCACTGGGTAGAGATCAGATAAAAACACCGGGCTGTACCAAGAAGGTCTCCTAGTCTGTAACAGTGGGCTCTGCTGGACCTGACCACACCTGATGGCCACACTGACAGAACCAGCTATGAAACATGTTCCACTCAGCTTAGCAGCTGTGCAGGGCAACAGGCAGTCACTGCTCTGCTCCAGAGTCCTCCTCATCTTCTGCAGGAAAACCTTTTAAAAACAAAGCATTCTCTGGAACATTTCTGGGTTTTTAAAGAATTCTTAAAAACAACCCAGAGGAAACCCAGGGCTCTCTTCAAAGCGCACCAGTGCAACCCTGCCTCTCAGCAACCTTGAATGCTTCCTGAATATTAGTGGGCTTGGTCCTCTTGTGGAGTGGGGACATACCATTCCCATATCGCCAGGCTCTGCTGTGTTATTTGGTTGCACACAGGAAGAGAGAGAACTGAATACAGAATTAAGCCCAATGCTTGAGTTGCTGTTCAGTACAGTAAACAACAGACCATCTTGTCATCTGATGTATTCACAGGGTAACTTGTTTTTCTTGCTTAAAATGTAAACCTTAGACAAAGAGCAAAACACCAAGAAGCTCTGAAAGGAACAGATATTCTGTTTCTGGTAATCATCTTCTCGGTTACATTGCAATCACATGGAAGGCTGCAATAAAGATAAAATATGTGTTTGTGCAGAAAATTCACCCACTGTTTCATAACGCAAATTGTTTTCTCTGTGTTTGGTAATGCATCAAACTAGTTTGGCCTTTCTTGCTGCAAGGCAGCTTTTCTCCTGAGTAGGAATAGACAAAACAGGCTGGAAGGAAGAAAGAAAGGTGCTGTGCATGTGCTGAGCAACTGTGACACCACCTGCAGTGACACCTGTGTGGTTTTCGCCTGTGCCATATGTCACCTGTGCCCAAAGAACTGATGACTTGGGACCACGCGTGGGTCATGAACGCACTCCTGTGTCGCTCTGTCCACCTCTTCTCAGCTCCAGCTGCTACTCCAAACCCAAGCTGTTGAAAAAGCCTCATGGTAACTGCTGCCCAACCTTAGTACGGCTTCTTGAGACCACAAGGGAAAAACTGGGACAACTGCTTGGCTTGGGGCTGTATTTTCTCCCCTGTCACTGTAGAGAGAGGTGACTCTCAAGCCTGGCTACTGCAGAAACACAACCTGTAATGACTGTCACAGTGTGTCCTGCTGGGAACACTCCCAGGTGGGTTTTTTGGTGGAGCTGGATGTCAAGGTGATGCCTTTTCCTGGGCTTAGAATTAAAAGCCAAACACGGTTAGAGGGGCAAAGGGATTTTACCTTGGAGTTTATTAAGGATCCTTAGATCCAGGCAGGAGCACCCCGCAGCAGTGTCCCCCCCAGACCGATGCACAGACTGCACGTTGGAAATGCACACCGGAGAATACACACCCAAGGTTCTACGGTCCTTTGCTTATACAATTATAGACCTTGTATGTTAGCATATCTATCATAGATTTTCCAGTGGGAGGCTCAGGAGGAGCTGCCTCATAGGGAATATCCCCCCTGCCTGGGTCTATCATAGTTTACAGAATATGTTCTGGAGAGGCCCTTGAGTCTGGGGCTCACTGACCCCCTAACTACGAAGTTTCTAAGATGTTTAGTCTCTTGGCCTAACAGAACTTTGGGTCTAAGCTCGTTTTCAAACTTAGGGAATTACAAGTATGTGGGCTAAAAGCACTAGGGATACATATAAGCTGCATAAAAGTGTATATGAAGGGGGATATGAGAGGAATAGATGAAAAAGCAAAAAGCATTATGGCATCAAAGGGAGTGAGGTTTGAAAATAAGGGCTTGTTCACTCATGCCCCTTGGAAGGGAGCACTGTCCACTCCAAATCCCTTGGTGTACTCTGTTTTCTTTACATACTTCAAGGTGAAAAAACCACAGCCTGTTATGATTAACACTTTGAAAGATTAGTAATTCATGAATATTTCAGAAGATCGCAGTACATCAGTGTTTCAACTTCACGCCAACTGTTTTGATTCCACTCTTCTTTCTGTTCATTTGGTATTAGCATTTCTACACAATCTGCTTTAACAACCCATTTTGAAAAATACAGCACAAGGGGAGTCATCTTGAGTCTTCAGTGAGAAACCAGTCAATAGAGATAAATAAAATGGCTGCCAATGTGGAAACTTTTGTTTACACAGCTCAAAACTAACACTTTTGTTAAGTGGTGATGTGTGTACATCTCTATAATCCAGTGCTGTCAAGCCCTGGAGCAAATCAGATAAAAAGGATGTTATTCTAGTAAGCAAGTAGAAAATTGCAAACCTGCAATATGATCTGTCTTTGAGCTGGTTTGCATTGTGTGCTACATGAAGGGCTGCAATCTTATAAGGGACTTAATCACATCACATGACCAACCACAGACGAAACATGTTTTCCTTGGAAAGAAATATACTGCAATGACAAGGAAGCAAATGGAGCAAAACACATGAGTGGACTGTTAATAACCGGTTTAATTCCAAAGCTGCATCTCAGCTTTTCAACTAAGCAATAGGCAGCTGACCCCATCAAATGCTGGCCACCAGGTAGTTGGCAAAAACATCAGTGAAGATAAAGCCAAGGTCCAGCCAGTCCAGCTGATAGAGGTCAGCTCTCAGCTGATACAGCAGTGTGGAATGCAGCCAGGACATTTTGATCTACAGCTGCTCTTCTTTCAAGAGCCACATCCCATTCTCTTCCATCCCATGTACCCTACTCCTCGGGTAAGCCACCACAAGGAAACAGAGCCTGGTCTGAGGAGGGAAGCAGTGATGCGCTGGCTTCACTCTTCTGCCGTGCCATTGATGATGTGCTTGAAGGAGAACGGAGAAAATTTGTACCCGGCTCCCACGTAGAACTTGTTCTGAAATTCCACCCTGGGGAGGAGCAGAGGGAGGCATGAGTGCTACCTGTAGGCAGGATTTACGGCCAGCCAAGAGGCTGAAACATGGCACCCATGGGGAAAAGGAGGCCACAAGGTGGTGGACCCTGAGCTCATAGGCTCTTTATGGGGCCAGCAGTGAGACACAGGCAGCCCAGGGAGCAACCTGGCACACACAGCAGCTCTGACTTTCTATCAAGCCAGACTGGAAATGCACATTGCGAGGCTGGTCAGCAGAACCTTGCCTGGAAACCTCCTTCTAGCAGCTCTGAGAGCTGGGATAACCACCTGTTGGTTGCACACTGGTGGGAGACAGACACCTCCTCCTCCCTGCACAATGACAAGCACCTGCACCATGGTTTGCCTTGGCAGCGTTTATGGTTTGTGGTGGGACATTGTGAGGTGAAAAAGACCACAGCTTGGGGCTCAGGTAGGATGCTGAGTTATAGTCAAGGTGAAGGGTGTTTTGTCACCTTGGTCTTGCTCACATGCTGATGGTGTGTCCGCACTGCTGGACACAGTGCGGACTGGACACACTTTCCTGGACTGATGACCAGTTAAGGCAGACATGGGCTAACTTGGAATGGGTTTGCCACAAAGCCTAAGCAGCTTGAAGTTCAGCTTGGACTGATGACACACACACTGACCCAGATTTTCATCAGGTTTTGCACTCCCAGCTGAACTCTTGTTGCCCGAGGCAGCTGGCTTGTTAGATCCCTGGGTGGGATACACAGCCAGTGGTGTGGCTGTGCTGCCTTCGGGCCTTGTCATGCAGGTCAAAGTGGCCTCAGTGGCGCTGCACATTTCCCAGGACACAGCTGCAGGTTGCCATTTGCCTCACATGCTCACAACCACCACAGGTGCAGGAGGACAAGCAGGTTGCTCCAGGGAGCAGGGCAGAGCAGGGATCCCTGAGCTCCCTTACTTCATTTACCGAAGGCAACTAATGTTCCAACACACTGGCACAGCATATCTAACACTGGCTGATGAGGCTGTTTCACAGCCTGTTTCCTCCCAAAGACTGCCCTGGGGAAAGCTCCAGAGGACTGCCCCACGTACCAGTGCAGACGCAAGGCGTGCAGGAAGGCTGAGAGCCCCTCCATGACCAGCAGGATGGCCACTGTCAGCACTGCAAATGCTGCGAAGATGATGAAGATGGCGATGAGACCTGCCCAGCCACTGCTGCTGAGCCCGCTGTGCATCACCATGGTCCAAAGGACCTCTGACAGCTCTGCAGAAAGGAAATAAAAGGAAAACGGTGCTGAGCAGCAGCTATGGACTAAGGACAGACACAGCATGCAGTCTGCCAGCTCACCCATTTTTCACAGTTTGTAAGGCTTCAAAGGACAATGGTGGTTCTCCAGGCAGAATACATAGGACTGCCCTTAGCTAAGCTTTTTAGTTGCTTTGTTTTATTTAGGTATCTGTCCTCCCTGTAAAGCTAATGTCTATCAGTTTCCACTCAACTCCTGCTAAGCTCATTTCTGTGCCAAGAAGTACAGCTCACCCTGTCAATCCATGGCACATCACACACACAGCCCCCACCCCCCACTTTTCTGTTTTCCTTTTTTTTGTGTGCTCAGTTCTTTAGGGCAGGTGCAATTGTTAGCCAGAGGCTTTACAGCAATATTAATAAAAAACATTTCGGAAAAATTAGAGACATTGAGAATCTCAGTTCCAGCCTGAGGCAATTTCTAGTATTTGAGCATCTGTTTTTATCACAAACCAAGACAAAAGACCTTGAAATGCTGTACATTTCTCATGGAAGGTGATGTTCAACTGAATGTTTTTGGGAAAAATCCCAGAAAAAATGAGAAACTCCGGAAGCTCTTGAGCCAGACCTTTTCTTTCTTGTTTGCTGAACAAAGTCAAAATAACTGTTTCAAGTAATTTCGGCATTCATCTGCATACCCTAGGGCTATAGCAAGTGCCTCTTGGGAAAAGCAGCTATGGCTCCCATACTGCCTCTACCTCCATGGACTGGAATACACAAGTGGACTGCACCTCCCACCGTGCCACACACCGTGAGGACTCTTCCAGAGGGCTGGCTACAGAGCAGCACAGGAAAGGGGCCCCAGCCAGCAAATGCAGTCAGAGCTGCCAGGGTTCACCTCTGAAAACAGATGCCCACCATGAAACACTTGGAGTGATCTAACCTGAAGCAAAACATCCTGACACACAAGTGTCCACAAATAGAAACTTGGATTTCATGAAGGAATTTGCAGGAATGGTCAAACACCAGCAAAAGCCGTGACCGGCACGGTGAGGAGACTAAAGGTGAACAATCACTCACGTGCATGGGCCAAGCTCAGCGCCCAGAGCCGCAGGTAAGAGGCTGTGTTGGAGATGCAGCCAAGGCAGTATTCAATGGTGTGGATAGCTTGGTGGACAAATATGTCTCCAAAATTGAACTGAAACAATGTAAAACCAAATACGTTTTATTAGTTCTCACTTCAGGGCTTCCTGGGTAACAGAGCAACACTCCACCAAAGGCTCTTCATACTCCTTTTCCTTGCTATATCCTGAGCAACACAAAGGTATTTCCCAGGAAAAGAGACTGCTCTGAAAAGTGTCAGTTCTGTGTGATCTTCCCATACATTCTCTCTGGAGAAATACAACTTCAGTGAAAACCAAATGTTTGGGGAACAGCTCATGTTCCACTCATACAATTTCAAATCCTTAAATGTCAATCCAGTTGCTGCCAGTCTCTGTGATTTCTCATAGAGACAGAAATTCTTATGTAAAAGAGGGGCTTTCAGACTATCTGCCTATGGGCATACACATTTTGGGAGATATCACTGAATAAGTGTGTCTCATAATAATGAATAAGCAAATCTGTGAAGATTCCCTGTGGCTGGGAACAGCCAGCCATATCAATGTTGATACTCCCAACTGCTACAAATATTTTTGTCACTTTTTCCTCTGTTGCTTTGTACTGTAGAAGCTCTTGACAATATCTGCTAAAGGAAGGATTGTCTCCCTAGTCAACACTTATGGCTGCCAGCTTTTAAATGCTCCCTTGCAGTTTAGAGGAAGGAAAACTCAGTGACTCTTGGAAAAGGGTTGACCTTCTCTGAGTGAAATGTGGAATTGAAACAACCGCCCCCGAGGAAACAAAAGCTTGAGGTTTAAAAGAACGCCTGCCACCACCAGGCAAAACCAAAGGAAAAATTTATAGGAATTAATTCAATGAAAGTTCAAACCCTATTCTGTCTGGAAACACAAACTGCTGCAATAGTGTGTGTTGATATCTTGTTAGAAAGAAGGGCTGGCAACTCTGCAGGAGTCATCTGCTTTACTTTGTGTCTCCTGCTATTGTGTCTGTCTGAACAATTTTCTGTCCAAATTTTCTTACCTCTTCATCATCACCCTCATGTCCTTCATGGCCACCACTGTGGTCTCCCTGGGAAGCTTTCTTGGAGTGATTGGTCTCTGGGACATCTACCTCATTTTCACCTCCAGGGTTTCCTGAGATGGCTTGAGAATGGATCTTTCAGAAACAAAATGCAATATGTTTGGTTGATACCAAAATAAAGAAGTCTACAGCACATAACTCCCTCAATAACCTCATGATGGCTAACACGTGAAGGGTTATATCATGAACACGAAGACAATTTCAACAATAGTCAGTCATCATGGACCACAGAAATTGAATATTTCCACCAAATTGCTAATAATATCTAAATATTTTCCACCCTAGAGCATTTTCCAGTGATTCCAACTATTCTGTAGCTAGTTTCTAGCATCACAATGCACTCTTTGTTCCCACCATGAGAAGATTCATCACTTTTAGCAAATGAGAAAACTGAGGTACATTAAGGCTGATGATCTCAATTAAATGGGTGCAAATCAAAGGAATTAGTGTCAAGTAAAAGAGCAACAAAGCCTGAGAGGATCATATGACTTGATGAAGGTCACATAGTTCCTGGATACAGGCAGAAATAAAATTCAAAGCTCTTGCTTCACTTTAAATTTACAAAAACCTCATAGCAACCTCTCTGCGATTATTATTTACAGGACTTTTCTAGAGGCCTGAACAACCTGATCTAGTAGTCCTATTATACAGCATAACCAAATAAAGACCTCATGGCTTCTGTCAGGTTCTGCCCTGTCACCCTTTATAGCTTCCAGCAGGTTTCATGGGAGAGATCTCCTGACAACATATTGGTTCCTATTGCAGCAGTAATGTTTGTCACACTCGTTTTATCTTTGCTTTATCTGAATGTCAGCCTAGAAAACAGACTTTGCTGCAAACATATAAATCTAGGGGAATGGAGGATGTGATCAGACAGCTAACATATGAAAGTAGGAACAGAAATATGGGGGCACAATAGGAGGTGGGGAAAACCTGTCAGATGTTGCTGGCATAAAAGCAGGAGATGGAGTCAACCATGTCAAGCCTTCATCCAAATCCCAGAAGAATGACAAAATAAGAAATTACAGTGCAGAGGCAGGGTTGCAAAGGTCTCCCAGGGACCTGGCTTTCAGTTATAGGTCAGAAGTGTCTGGGTTGGAAAAGGTCAAGCAGCAAAACCAGCATCTCTTTCTTCAAATGGAAACATCTGTGCTCTATAAAAGGTACTCCAGGCACTAACTCTGACTATAAAGAGAAGTAAATCTTGACTGACAAGTAAAGTCCTGTTAGCGTAATGAAGGAGAGAATTAATGAGCAACTGGGAAACTGCAGCTGCCGCAGTGTGCGCTGCGAAGCTGTGGGCAACCCACAGAGCCCATGGGAAGGAGGGCTCTGTTAATGTGGAGGCAATCACTTAGGGAAGAGAGAACTACTAGAAAGCAGGCAACAGCTTTTAAATCAAGCCTCTCCTTCATGCAGTGTTACTCTCTCCAAGGCCAGGACTTTCACAGATGCCCCGTTTCTACATAGCAGCAGACTGCTGGTTAGTGGAGATTGTGGACTGACAGCTGAGGTCTTCTTCCTGTCTTGGCTTTACCAGCATTTCAATCTTTCTGAATCTTCTTTGGTTTTGGATTCAACAGGTGAAAAAGCTTGGTGTCAGCTTAACAAATAGAGTATGTCCTTGCCAGTGAAGCTCCTGCTTTCAGGGAAATATTTCCTTCTCTGGAGATATTCAAAAGCTGTCCAGACACAAACCTGAGTAACGAGCTCTAGGGGACCCTGTTTGAGCAGGGAGGTTGGACCAGATGACCTCCAGTGATCCCTTCCAAATTTAGCCATTCTCTGATTCTGGTTCAGACATGTCCATACACATGTCCTGTAGCATAAAGCACACCTTGAAACTGTCAGAGAAAGCCTGAGACCAGAGAAAAGCAGAATTAGACCACTTCAAAGAGTTTCTGGGGTCTGTCTCCTCAGCTTTGTCTTTGCTGTTGTGAATCCTCCCTGACCGATCCACATCCCTTACCATGCGCTGTGCTTTCTGGTGGTTGGCTCGGAGGATGAAAGGTTTAATTAGGAGCATCCAGGGAACAGCAATCAGAGCAAATATGACCAAGAAGCTCTGCACTTCTTTCTAAAAGACAGAACAAGAGCAAGAAGTTGCTTTACTTACCTTTAGCCAACTACATTTATGGTTAGAAACCTGATCTACAAAAATGGTAATTTTTTTAATACAGTGAATCCAGCTCCCTGTTTGGCTGTGTAACCTCTGCTTGCAAGAATATGAAAATAAATGTATAGTGCTTAAGGCTCCAGAAAGTACTTTCAGCTAGAGATGGTTGGAGACCTGGAGATGAAAGGCTTTCATGCTGAAAAGGGTTAATTTACCAAAATCCCATGCTACTGACTTTAACCTGGCTGCTTAGTGTTCCAAGTGAATGTCTAAACTGTGACTCAGTCAGCCTGCCTTGCTTTGATCAGTGTAGCAAAGCTGCAGTAAGAGCCAGGTCAATCAAGTCTTGCCCTGGCTTTACTCCACAGCTGCAGTTCCAGAAGGGAATTGAACCCCCAAGGCTTAGGCTTGGTAAAACTTTGTCCCCACAATATAAGGTGTGTTCTTACGTTGCAGTGTGGCACCCCTATTGCTGTCCTGACATAACTGTGCTTTCAGAAAACAACAACAAGAAAACAAGGAAAACCTTAAACTACAACTTCTGCATTTTTTTTTTAAGCTGGCTGAGATGTCTGATCACCTTATGGTTGGTCTCATACAATATTTTTATTCAGACTACCCAGGCAGACGGCACATTCTGTTTCTGGTGGGGCATGGGCATAGGAATATGAGAAAAAAGAATGCCACCTTGGGAAAGCTTCGGGTTGTTACAAAGCACCATGTTATCTAAAGACTTTCTGAAGGTTGGGAAGACTGTATTTTTCCAGACTCCCCTGAATCCTTAAGATAGTTATTTGGAGCTGATCAGTCACTAATTCTGACTCACCAGCTGTCCCTAAAACTGAGCTCATGTTGGAGTGCCCGGAGTGTGCAACTGTATAGATGTGGGTGCACACATGGCTGGATGCAACACTTGCTTGAAGATCCTTTTGATTTTGCTGATGTTGCTGATGTAAAATCAATCAAAGAAAAAAAAAACCCTTGTCTCCAGAATATAAATAGAGATGACTTTAAAACAAGTTTTCTCTTAGGGGAGATTTTGTTGCTTGCTTTTTATTTTTTTTTTAAATAGAACTCCCAAGAGGAGCTATTTCTGACAAAAAGCTGCCAGAAAATCCTCTAGCTACTTCTACTTTTTTAGGTGAAAACATAAAGTGTTAAAGCTTTCCTAAGATGAAATAAAAACTTATCAAGAAAGGAAGATGTCTCTAGCATCGTGACCAGACTGCAGGACAGCAACACCCAGCTTTGCATCTCTAGTCACACTTCTTTGATTTTCTCCTCCAACAGTGTCTTCAACTGCATCATTATTCTTGTAAGAATGACACTGGGAAAGAGATTTCCTCTGCATCGCTGATTGATAGCTTCTCTCTCCTCCCTGTTGACAAGGCCAACACAAACACCAGAAGAATAAACTTTACTTCTGTGACTGACAATTGTGACTGAGCTTCTGAGCCTGTTCCCCATATCTTTATACCCACTCTCCACAGCACCCACTGCAAATACAAAACTACAGCGGATTCAAGCTGCTTGATCCATACCTGATGCAGATACAATGGAGCATTTGAAGTGTCACTGTAATTGAACAGAAACATGTTGATGAAGTGGATGAGGATGCTTGGTGCGCTCTGGGATGAGTGGACATCAAAATGACACCATTTGAAAATAATCATGAAGACCAGATAGCCAAAAAGAGAGATAATAAAAATCATCTCTGGAATGAACTGAAGGATAATGTTTATGTATTTCCTGAAGTAGCTAGAAAGAATCAGGAAAGATAACTACAATTAATATGCTAGATATTAATACAAGTTTTCACCCAAGTGTGGCAGTACTGTACACTACTTAGTCTTTGGAAAATACTGGAAAATAACCTAACAAATGTACAACTATCACTAGCCAAGAAAGAAGTCCATAATTACAGGCTTTATCAATGAAAGCCATTGTTTAAATACAAAAGCTCTGTTATAGTGATTCTCTTCAGATTTTTGTGCTTGACCTACCAGTATCTCAGCACCTCAGAAGATTATTACTCTGAAATAAAATCCAGTTTTCAAAAAATGTCTGATTCACAAAGTTAAGCATTATATGCCAAGGAAGGTCGGAATCAGGTGTATTATCAGTTCTGTAGGGTCCTCTCTGTCCTCTCAAACATTTTCAGTCCGTGGAGATCATTACAGGCATTGCAGCTTTGGAGAGTCTCTCAACACGATAGTGTCAGCCCCTCCACTCTATCACCATTTTTTATTTGTTGTTGCAAAATACAGAGGCAGAGGTATAGACAAGCACACCCACAAATCCTGACCAAAGGCTGCTAAGCCAGGGGAAATGCACACGCACATACTCTGCAAGGTTTAAGTGGCCTTTGATTTAGGTCAAAAGAGCTTGTCTTTCAAGAGAAAAGTTGTCAGTAGTGGGAGGTGCTGCATATTTTTAATTTAGTGTGCTTCAATATTTCTGCAGAATTGAGAATATAAGAAAGTAAGTAAAAAAGAGAGTTTATTGTAAAAAATATCTGCAATATTGTGGTTGTCCTTTGGGCTTAGCCCTGTATATCAACCATGGTGTGAGCCAGTCTCTGCATGGGACATTTCTACTCACACTGGGGAAAGGTCAAAGTTCAAATCATCAGTCCAAAATATGAGGCTTTCTCTGAATGACAAGACACCAGTTTAGTGGTGAGGACTTGTGTGCTGCTGCAGCAACAGGCTTGGTGAAACAAACTTACATGTGGTTGAAGAGACTGAGTATCACGCCAAAAATCATGTGCACAATCCCTATGACAACCGACATCTTCATTTTGTAGGAGTTCAGGAAAGTCAGCTTGTTCGATGCAACATTCCAGATCTTTGGGTAAAGGAACAGGGAGAGAGAGAGAGAAGAACAAGATTTTCAGGTGTTTGATCAATAAAAGGTTTGTGGAAGTTGTTGCTTTGACACCATCAATTTACTCCTACCAGTTCTAGTAAGAGGGTAGCAAGGCACAGAAATCTAGATGTTCCTCTTATTACTTTTCACTCTGCCAAAGTACTTGTCTAAAAGGTATAAAGTATTAGACTTGTTAACGGAGGAAATAACAGGAATTTTAAATGATCCTATGACTTTGCGTCGGTCTTCCAGAAACCACTGCAAAGGCTGGTAGCAGAACCTGGATCTTTTCTGCGTCATTTTCTGTCCTTAGGCTGAGTCATCTTCTTTAGAAAAAGTGGAAAAGCATGAGAAATCCCTCCTGTTGCAATCAAAATTAGTTCCACCCTCACCAGAGAAGTACTGAGGATAGAGCAATTTCAAACTTTTTGTTTTAACAGAAAAAACTCTTTTCAGCTCCTTGGACATGGAGTTCAGCGTATTGCCTGCCTCTCTGCACTAATGTTTTAGTTATGTTAGGACAGTCCTGCCTTTTTTATGCTACAGAGCTTCAGGGTTTCTTCTCCTTTCTTCTGAAACTTCCTAGACCCTAAGGTCTTCTGTTCTCAGTAAGTAGAGAGAGAGTAAGTAGATACTACTTTTCAGACACTTAGTACTGAAGGAAAAGAAGGAAGACAGGATTATTTGGAGGGTGAAACATGAGCTTTTGCATCTTTGACATGCTTTGCCTCTTCTCTGCATACCAAAGAGACTGCCTAGCTTCTTCATCTCAGGTGACATCTCAGGGTGAGGTGTATCTTTTTCCCAAGATAGACCTCAGTCATCCCACCAGGATTTGAAAATGCAGTGAGCCATCCATCCTCCAGGGCAGGTGACATAGATAATCTCTTCAGAGATGGCCTCACAGGGGCTGGTGCTTCCAGTCCACCACTTCCCTGCCAGCACTTGTTCAGCCATTATTCCCTCCAGCCAGGATTTTTACCCTCTTGAACAGGCAGAAGCCAGGTTGGAAGAGGTAGTCTAGATCAGCCTAAATTAGAGATGTGTCAGGGCAACATGTAGAAAACTCAGCTGCTTCTGACATGATTTCCTGAACTAGACTGCCCAAGTCCCAGGCAGAGCTTTAGAGCTGGGTTTATAAAAAAATGAGTACGAGGACAATGTCTCTGAAAACCAGGGGAAGACAAGTTTCTTTGGGTGACCAATTGAAATGAGAGTGTATCCAGCAGGGATGGAGGTTACTTGACTAATATGAAGATTGTAACAGGAAGGCTTGATGTCAAAAACTACATTTCAATACATGATAAAGACTGAAAAACAAGAAAAAGGGAAATAGGACACAGAGAAGAAAATGTGGCTAAGTTAACTAAGAATGGCATTTACTTCACATTCCATACAATAAACAGACTATGAAATTTGGAAGTTTGCCTTCCAAAGACTGGTGAAGTATCTCTGGAATGGGTTAAGTACTCAAGTAAGGAAACAGAGTCCAGCAGATGGGTGGTAGAAAAGAGAATGTATCACAAGATCATTCTCCAGGAAAATCGAACTTCCTTGCTGCTTACCATTTTACTGCTGCCTGTGCAGAACTGTCAGCAATATATTCATTGCTAATTGCTAACGAAAAGCATCAGAAGGACTGATGAATGGGAGGGGGAGTGGTGGTTAATGAAGTTGTATTGAATAGTGTGGAACCTGAGCATGATGTAAATGGCATGGAATAAGGGGTGGAATGTGCTGATTTTGCCTGGGTTAGAGATATTTTTCTTCACAGCGGATGGTACGGGGCTGTATTTTGGATTTGTAGTGAACACAGGGTTGATAATACAGAGGTGTTTTTGTTATTGCCAATAACAAAAACATTGGATTTGTAATACCAATCAATTGGTATTGAACAGACCTTACACTGTGCCAAGGCCTTTTCTGCTTTTCGTGAGGCTGGTCAGGAAGTTGGGGGTGCACGGGAGGTTGGGAGGAGACACAGCCAGGACAGGTGGCCCCAACTGACGAAAGGGATATTCCAGACCCTGTGACATCATGCTCAGTGTATAAAGTGGGAGGAAGAAGGAGGAAGGAGGAATGTTTGGAGTGATGGCATTTGTCTTCACCATCCCGTGTGATGGGGCCCTGCTCTCCTGGAGGTGGCTGNGAGATATTTTTCTTCACAGCGGATGGTACGGGGCTGTATTTTGGATTTGTAGTGAACACAGGGTTGATAATACAGAGGTGTTTTTGTTATTGCCAATAACAAAAACATTGGATTTGTAATACCAATCAATTGGTATTGAACAGACCTTACACTGTGCCAAGGCCTTTTCTGCTTTTCGTGAGGCTGGTCAGGAAGTTGTGGGTGCACGGGAGGTTGGGAGGAGGCACAGCCAAGACAGGTGGGC
>VYZQ01049935.1:24346-41829 GCA_013400655.1 Mystacornis crossleyi
GGAATGTTTGGAGTGATGGCATTTGTCTTCACCATCCCGTGTGATGGGGCCCTGCTCTCCTGGAGGTGGCTGAACCCCTGCCTGACCATGGGAAGAGATGACTTAATTCCTTGTTTTGCTTTGCTTGTGTGCAGCGCTTTTGCTTTCCCTGTTAAACTGTCTTTATCTCAACTGACGAGTTTTCCAGCTCTTACCCTTCCAGTTCTCTCCCTGATCCCACTGGTGGGGGGAGCAAGCAGAGGTCTGTGTGGGGCTTGGCTGCTGGCTGGGGTTAAACCACACAAACTATGTAAGGAACAGGCAAAGAGCAAGAAGTGAAAAGCACGGCTTCAGGAGAGAGTGCAGGGAGCTGCTGATGTACCTGATATGTAGAAACAGGACTGAAATACAAATTATCTTAGAGCAATTTAATTTAATTACCGGATCTATTCCAAATGGATATGGATTTCCAGAGTAGACTCCTGGGACTGCTGGATCCAACTGCAGCACTGTATTGTCTAGAAGCACATCCTTACTACAAGAAAAAAGGGAAATGACCTTTGCAGCCTGATCTCTCCATCTAAGCCCACGATATAGTTATGTGAGGTGTGCTGAGGACAACCACAGGATACCTGTAGCTGACTTCAGGCTTTCTGTGACCTGTTATCCTGCACTTGTGTGCATGCAAATGGGCCCCTCACAATGACAGCCTCCCTCACACTGATAATGCTCTATGCATCAGCCCTGGACACCTGCAGATTTTTATGCACATCAGTGCCTGAACAAACAGGCGTGTTCCCGGGGACTCTACATTTCCATTTCAATAGCGAGTTCATCTGTGTGTGTCAGACAAAACCTCTGATTCATTCATGACTGCATCCACAGCGGGGAGTCCTTCCCTTCCCCACACAGGCACTCTCTCTTTCCAAGCCTACATGCTCCATTTGGTGTGTTTTTACTTCATTTCCACATTTAACACTTACTTCCAAGTGTTATTTTTAAACATGGGAATGATATGCCAGGAAGAACCAAAGAAGTTGAATGATTTGGAGAAGCAGTCATTGTAGATGAAGCCAGTGTACATGGAGAATATGCCCATGAGCAGGATCAGGTAGCGCCCGCTGAAAAAGGTGTTCCAGATCTGCAGGGGGAGAAGGCAGTGCCAGTGACCAAAGTACCTGCAGGTCCATCAGCTGGTGGGCCTCAACCAACAGTAGACCCGATTGTACTAATCTACGTATGTACAATTATTTATAGAGAATTTGGGGTCCCTTAGGCCCTCTGTGTATAAGTAGGCAGAACTGCCAAACCTCTGCCTCACAGGTATCACTGAACGGTCTCCACCCAGCCTTTGGGAGGCTGGATGCCTCCTTTATCCAGCGGGGCTGATGAGCCTTTCCCTGTGCTGATAGGCTGCACCAGCTCCCTGGTACTCACCTCATTAGTGCTTTTCTGGGCCAGGAGGCTCTTCTCATTAATGACCATCCAGAGGGCGAAGCCCAGCATGACAGCGCCATGGCCACAGTCCCCAAACATCACCGCAAACAGGAAGGGGAAAGTAATGATAGTGTAGGGAGCTGCAAGAGGGAAAGGTCGAGAAGCTCAGCTCCCTCTAGACAAAAAGGCCTCATCAGAGAAGCAGTCTGCCCATCAGGCCATTCCTTGTAGGTACTGCCCTTAAAGGCCTCCTCAATCCCTCCCCTACACACCAGGCAGTCAGATCTAGTGCAGAACTAGCTTTACCATCACAAAGATTGTTCATTTGCACCTTCCTTGCAATTTTACCCTTTGTTTCTTGCCTTGCCAGAGTAAGCACCATGTGTAAACAACTGCATTCTGTTTTGCAACAGAAAAATGTATTTGAAGTTTACTACCATATTTCTCAACCTGCTCAGCCTCAGCAGTCTGAGTTAATCTGACCCTTTCCCATAAGCTCCCATTTCTAGGTTTTTTATTAATTCTCAGTGATCTCCCTGAGATTCTCTACAATTGTTTCACACTTTTATCAGGTCCCTTTGGCCTTCTTTGCTGCTACACAGTGAGCTCAACTTACATTTTCCTTACGAGCTTAGTTCCTTTCCTCAGAACTGCTACCTCACCACTTGTTCTCCATCCTGTATTTATATAGTTCCTTATTTCCATCACAATCATTCACTGAAGACCAACAGCCAAATTCTTTGCCCGAGAAAATCCACGCCTATACACCAAGGGGTTCCAGTATGGTTCAGATTTCTCAATCAGCAGTGAGTATGTATTTTAGGATAGTGAGGAAGCTCAAAGGCTTTACTTCGTCTCATGCAAGTTAGATGCAGGCAATTGAGTGTTTCTCACCTGGGTTCATCTCCCTGTAGTTGCCCACACCATACGCATCCACGATGTTCTGAAATCCAGCTGTGAACTTGTTGGTCCTGTTGAAGGTGGGTGGTGCCATCCTGGTGTGTATGGCAGTGAGGATGGGGGCAATCGTGGAGCCACTGCGCTCCTGCAAATCCAGCGACAAGGACAGACACAGAGTGGATAGAAGAACAGGCCCCACAACACCACTGTTGGCTCATGGGTTTGTCACAAACCTGCTAAGATTTAATGCTGACCTTAAGCTCCCTCAAAAGATGAAAGGTCAAACGATCATGGGACAATCTCAACTTAAAACAGAAAATGGAGCCCAGCATTACAGTAACAGACCAGTCTGAACATACACTCAACATATAAACAATTATGTGTGAGCGAGAGCTTCAAGGACCCAAAATGTTGCTCTCTTACCATTCCTTGATGGAGAGCTCTTTTTATCCGGTCAGCATCAGCCACTGGGAACCAGATCTCTGCAATGACACACTGCTGGGTGACGTCGATGTTACAGCAATTCAGGATGTGGTAGATGGCCTTGATTTTCTTCACCTTGATCCCCCAGGACCACAAGCTGGCCGCTGCCTCATGCAGCAGTCGTTGGCGGTGGGACTCAGTTTGTGTTATCACCTGTAAGCACAACAGAGAGCAACACTCAAGACAGGGAAGCATAGGGGGCACGATCTACTCAGCAGTTAACTGGAGAGGGCAGGTGGAAGAGGGCTGATGGAAAGGACCTATCTGTATGAATGTGTGGGCTATCCTGGGGAGCAGTGTGTGCAGGTGCGGACACAGGATCACTCGACAGCAGGAGCACAGTGCTGCTCACCAAGGACTCTCCCTGCACAGTCCTGAGTCAGTGTAAGTGCAGAGGAGACCACTGGGAGTTACTGAGCTGTGGGATTGGCTCCCTACCCAGTTGCTTACAGACTGGCCGCATCTCACCACGTGCTCCCAAGCTGTCGTCTCCTGCAGGCAGCTCTGTGCCACGAATTTGGGGCATATAACACCTGTGAGTAGAGCTACAGCTCATGGTCTTGGAACCTCCATGCATCCTGTGGCCACCACAGTGCTGCTGTGTCAGTGAACAATGGAGATAACGAGATACTGTGTCAGGAAGATAACCTGTGTGGTCTGCCACGCTATTTCAGACAGGACAAATACCGGGGCAGGTCCCACTTGCAGGGTTGAGTCCTCAGTAAAGCCACTGCCACTTACTGTGTTTAAATCCTCGATCCTTGTGTTGACTCCATCAAGCATTTCTCGGCGCTCGGTGGCAGACTCTGGACAGGGATAGACTGTGGCACGAAATCTAGGCTCAGTAAGAGAGAGTTGAGAAACACCAGTTATTTTGACCGAGTTTTCTTCCTCCATACTCTTCTCAGCTCAAAGGCAGGGAAACTGGACTACTCTCCTGACCCAGAAGTACACTCTTTTCACATACTACAAAGTTGCACTTCGGCTCGCAGAAAGGTGGAAATACGTACATTTTTCCCTTGATGAGAATAAGGATCTCTTCAGCTGTTCTGGCTGAAAAACCCTCCTTGCCTTAGTTTATACACAGTACCTTATGTCTTACAGTGGTCAGCACTAACGCGTAGGCACCTCCCTTCTGTCCACAAACTGTTTGAATAGCGACGAGACTTGACAAAAACCCACCCTAGCGAAGGCAGCCTCGCGAACACAGTAGCCGACAGATGTCCCTCTTGCACTGAGGCTGGAAAAATACCATGTCCCTGTCTCTGCACTACCCTCCTGCAGGCACTGGGAGAAGGCATCTGCTGAGCTACTGCTGAACCGCAAGCAAACGCCCTTTGTGCGGGCAGGCTGCATAAGTAAATAACCCTGTAAAAACAAACAAGCAAGCGAACAAACAAACAAAAGGACTGTATTTCCAGGATAAAACAGGAGAACGGCCGTATGCTTCTGGTCCACCTGTTTGGCTAGACACCTTGGGAACAAGGGAAGGATGGGTGAAGAGTTTTAAACACCTGAGAGCGGTCTCTGTTACGTGAGCTTAGATGAGCCAGTATAAATGCTTTCATAAGCTTACCCCCAGGGTTCTGTTTGGGAGATTCAGCAGGTTTGTTTAGTGTGGTATAAGAAGGACTAATGTGGGATTCTAACACGTGAGTAAAAGTCTTAGCTCCAAGCAGGTACTGCTTCTGCCATAGCACGGAACTCGACCTTCTCTGGAACGGCTGCAGGTCACCCTGGTGTGAAGGTGCTCCCACCAGCGCAGCACACTGCGGTGTTGTACAGCCACTGTACGATCCCAGCACAGACAATTAGAAACGAGTTGCACGTCTCTCTGAGAAGCGTGCAGCTACCTGCACTGCCTGCAAAGCAAGTCCCAGAGTATCTTCATGCACGACAGCAGGCACAAGAAGTTCCCCCTGGGACCTCACAGGCCATAGGGTGCGCTGCTGCTGCTCTCCGCCCGCAAGCCTGAACTGAGCTGAGGTGCTGCAGTAACTAAAATAGCAGAGATCCCTCCTTTTTTTCCTGCTTGCCTTGTTCAGTGATATCTAGTGCATGTGCCACCCCTGCCACTTTGATACTGCCCATCAGAGCTGCAGGAAGAGATCCCTCCTCTTTGCAGAGCAGAGATCTCCTGGCCCTGACCTGAGGCAACACATTTCCACCATCCTGGCATGGATACACTGAGTTAGGGTTGCTAGAGGGCTGTCTTTCTGCACGTGAGATGAATTAAAAGAAGATGTAACAGGGTCATAGGGGTCTATCCCTGCTTAAGAGACAAAAATGTGCAGGCTCTGTGTAAAAATAAGCATCATATTCTGGCTTTGTTCTGAGCGCAGGATATTTCACCACCTGCTCTACAAAATCAGTTCCAGCACAGATACAAGTGAGGACAGTTGCAAATTGAACAAAACATGCTGCAGTTTCCTAGAGATCAGCCCAGAGCTGTGTGTAATGACAGCACGTGCTCTTCAGCTAAACTTCCCTTTCCAGAATTGAATTTCCCCTCACTCAACACCTGGTATTCGTTTCCAAAGGTTATTCACCCTACCTAATTATTTCCATCTTCTTATTCTTCACAGCTCTTAGTTCATCTTTAATAAGGATTTTTAATCAAACTTGAAAGCTCATTCCTCCATGCTGTACAGTTTCCCCATTCCCAATAACGTTATTGCAGCAGTGCTGCTTTGATCTTTTAACAGCCATTTTGCATACTGAGTATCAGCTTTGCCCTAATGGCACAGACATCTCTGAAAGCTCCAGGAGAATTCAGCAGGGAATCCTTACATTGATAAACCCAGTTTAGTATTCACATTAGTACTGAGGCAGCCGCAAGAAAAGGAGGTAGAGAAAAATTCTTGCATTTTCCTCCTTCCTGCTCCCTCTACACCTTTCACTAATAAATTTGTGCATGGACTTAATGCTCATGAAATTGGCAGACTAATGTTACCAATTAGAGTCAAGCAGGGACTACAAGCGTAACCTGAGGCACACAGCTCTGCAAAAAAATCTTAGCCTGCCTTGCAGGAGGCTGGCTTAGAACAGTCCCATGATTTTTGCAGGATATTTACTTGTCATGAATGATGACTTAGTGCTAAGCAGAAATGTCCTGCTGGGGCTGGAATGACACTGCCATCTGCTTTAGGTATAGTCAACCCTGCCTTAAAGATGGACCAGACTAAAATGTCTTGGCCTGGGTACCAGGGATGGCTGATGGTCCACAGAGCACAAAGGGAGTGTCAGGGGATTAACACATTTAGAAACCTGCCACTCAGCAAAACATCCATGTATACGTGCGCATTAGCAACCAAAAATTTTGAAAGGAAGAAGGAACATATGGGATGACTTCACTAGCAATTCAAAGGGTGTCCTGTAGATTTGTCTTTGGTAGGTTTGTTTTCCTTCAGTTACAAGGGCCTGAGAGAAACCAGTCTAAGTTCCTTTATATGAACCTATCACCACATCTGCAACACTAGCTCCTAGGAATTTTGCATCTCACAACCGTCTGGCAGGGATCTGCTCACATTTCCAGCACTGCCTGACCCCTCGCTGCAGAAGGTTGTGCCTATGGTTTGGGTGATTTCAGTGTCAATCAACAAAAAATATGTTGACAGGTGTTGCATTGCTTGTCTTTTACTCCCACCCCAGAGAAAAAGTCTTGGGCTTTTGACTCCAGGGAATTTTAAATGCTGCAGGGGAAAAAAAAGAAGTCAGCCAAAATGAAGCACTTTCAGCACTCTGTGGGTAACCCCAGCCAGCTCTAAATGTATGGCCTGGCAACTTGCAAGGCCATCAGCACAGGGGCGCATCCAGTAGGAAGCTTCAGCACCAGCAACTGCCCGTGCAGAAGGGAAGAAGGGTTCTGAACAGCATCTGAAAAGCAGGCTAAGAAATGAGACATAAGAAGGACGTGGGCCTGTTGAAGCAAGTCCAAAGGAGGGCCATGAAGATGATCAGAGGGATGAAGCACCTCTGCTATGAGGATAGGTTGAAAAAACTGGGGTTGTTCAGGCTGGAGAAGCAAAGGCTCCAGGGAGACCTTACCACAACCTTCCAGTACCCTAAAGAGGCCAACAAGAAAGCTGGAGAGGGGCTTTTTACAAGGGCACATAGTGATAGGACAAAGGGGAATGGCTTTAAACTGAAAGAGGGTAGGTTTATGTTGAATATTAGGAAGAAATTCTTTACTGTGAGGATGGTGAGGCACTGGCACAGGTTGCCACAGACAAGCTGTGGACACCCCGTTCTTGGCATCGTTGAAGGCCAGGCTGGATGGGGCCTTGAGCAGCCTGGGATAGTGGAGGGTGTCTCTGCCCATGGCAGGGGAGTTGGAATGAAATGATCTTTAAGGTCCCTTCCAGCCCAAACTGTTCTGATTCTATTATATGCAGGAAATCGTAATCCAGAAAGAGAATGAGATTTGTTGAACACTCAAAGACCACTGGCAGCAGCAGACTGAATTGCTCTCTGGATGGGCATTGCCCTCCACTGCTCATAGAAGGTATCTTGAAGGGCCCCATTTCCCATGCAGGAATTGCTAACAGACCCCAGGGTTCTGTCACTTCCTGGGACTGAAGTCAGTCATGCCAGCTGGATGAAAATCTACCTGCTTTTTTTCTGATTAAAGGCAGGATGTAAGGAAAGACCTGCCCTGAGTGTGTATGTCAGAGAAGAGCAATTGCTCCCCCTCTCCCTGCAGGCTCTTGGCTGGCCCTGCCTGGCTGAGGGGCTACACCTGAAATGGGTTTGGTGACAGCAGACAGATCCTCTCATCAAATCTGATTTATACTGCAATAGAGCTCATCGGTCATCAGCATTATGAAAGAGTAACAAAATATTCAACCTGAATTATCTTTTCAAGATGCTTAACAGGGTGGAAACAAGTCAGGTTGTATGAAGCTTTCATTTCTCTCCTGGGTTCTTTCTCTGATTACACAGATATTACTCAAAGGCCTTGGGAAAGGGTTGAATAAACTACAGCATCATCTTTTTATGAAGATATGCAGGAAGGCTTGAGAGCCGTGTTCCCAGTCCTCAAGTTAGGGCCCCTGATTTTCAGAGGGAAGAGTGCTGAGTATTTTTTAAACAGTAGTCCCCTTTTAGATGTCCCAAGTTAACAGCCTAGCAACTGAAGCTCTCAAGAGCTGTATGTCACTTTGGAAAATGTAGGATCTCGAGTACCACGTGACAAGGTGATGGATGTCTTTCATGATTAGGAGCAGCAGAGCTGAGGAGCGGAAGGGAGGTTGGTTGCAGAGCTGACAGCTAGAGAGCTGGAGACCTGATCTCTGGCTCCAAATTCAGCCAGCCTGGGCTGCCAGTAACTGCCCCTATGGGAGTCACTGTGCCTTGCCCACAGGCCTGCCTTACCCATCACAGATCTTCTTGATTTTTTGTTTAAGCTGCTCTCCTTGATAGAAGATAATGAACACATTCTTCTTCACCTCTTCTCTCTGCAACACAAAATTCAAGCAGAATTTAGCACAGAGTCCAGTGCAGAAAAGTTGGTGGGTTGTTTTTATCCCCCAGCCCCAGTTTCTCATCAGCAGTGTTTTCCCCAGATGTTCTTTCAGGAAACGGGCATGGGCAGCAGCTCTGGGTTATGGGGGAAGGAGCAACGTGGAGCAGAGGGGACAGAGTTTTGCTGGGCCATGGGGCTCACCCCAGAGACACCATGGGGAATTGACCCTCCATGGCTAATTCCAGGTGGGGACAGCCGCAGTCCACCTCCGTGGTGGTCCCTGTGATACAGCTGCCCTGTGAGGCCTCACGTGCATCTTGACAGCCGGGAAGAGGAAACCACCTCAGTAGTGGCAAAAAGGGAAAGCAATGTTAAAGAAACTTCTCTCATCCTCAAGCTTTCCCACCTTTCCCCTACGGGCTGCCCTCAGACACCGAACTCTGGAGAGGCAGCCAGTGCTGCAGCATGGTCCAGGGCACCAGCTTTGTGTCTGCAGGTCGCAAGCATCCACACAGAGGGCAGAGGAAAGCAAAACCCGGTTGGTACCTACTGTAACAGGGTCCTCCATGGGGGTGTCCATTTCCGTGTACCTCAGGTAGATGTTTCCCCTGCAGGCTCGCCACAGTAAACGCTCAAAGGGGATCATCCTTTCCCTCTTTATTACCCCTGCTGTGAATCTGAGCAGAGTCACAAGATAAATAAGTTACAAGCCCATTCTAAGCCTTTTCGGACCTGTAGGACACATGATTTCATAATCCCTTGTTTTTCAGTCTCTGCTAGTCAGGGCTCTGCTGCTGCTGTAGGCACTTCTAGGAAAAACTTCCCTGCTCAAGCCTGGCTTTTATCTCCATCTACCGACTTTATCCTGTTGTTCTTTCTTTTAAAAAATTTCCTAGATCAACAAGGGAAGGAGAAGAGACAGTTCTGCCTAGAAATGGAGGAATGGAGAGATGCCTAAAGTCACACAAATGGAGAGTGCCTGAATGGCAGAGGCAGGAGGTAGAAATTTTGAAGTGGTGGTTTATCTTTACTCTCCTGTTTTCCTTTTCTGAGAAAGCATCAGACTGCAGCCCAGTGCAATACTATGGCTTTTTCTGTGGTTAGACATCCATCCATGAGGACCAGGCTGGTAGCCACATCCCTGAGTCCAGAAGTCACGGGTGAGATGCCTTAAGATTGCAATTTTCAGTCAGTGCCTACTAAGGGATCACTCAAGCTGGTGGCCTGGAAGTGGAAGTCCATTTTTCCCACTGACCCATAACCTGACCATAGTTTTGATGGTAACTTCTGAGGACAGTCACTCCCTCATCTTCATGAAACAGCCATGCAGAGGAGGCAGGTGAGCACCGTCTGCTAAGCAGCTGCAGGAAGCTGTGCCAGTGTCACAGCAATGCAGCACATGTGGGAAGCCTGGCCAAGCTGGAGGCCATCACCAATACACACCCCAGCTTGGCAGCTGCAGCAGCAGGAGTGCTTCTCAGCTCCAGCAGTCCAGATGTGTCTTCACTGAAGAAATCATCTGGCAGATTGGTTTCTGCCTGGAAAACATTAGTTTTAAAAAACACTCTTCAGCATTGCCAGTTTGAAAACTATTTTCACATTTTCCTCCTAATATTTTCTTCCCCAAAGGTAGCTTTCCACGGAGATTTAGACCAAAGGGAAAACAATAAAAGTAAACTATATCTTTGCAATGGAAAAGCATAAATGCTATTTTCAAAGAGTTCTGGGAGCCAAGTTTTTGAGCCCCACTGACTCATGGAGCAATGCAGGCTCCAAAGTGACTGAGGTGCTTTTGCAAACCTCATAATGGCTTGTGGTAAAGACCTCTAAAAGCAACATACACCAAATGAAAGTGCAAGTATTTTTAAGAATCTTCCACATCTCTTTTGGAAGAGCCAAGAGGCCTCTTACCTCAAAGAAGTCCTGGGTTTTCTTCAGCAGATGTTTGAGCTCCGTCAGCTCAAGGAAGTTCTGCTTCAGTGTTTGCTGGTTCTGGTTGGCTTCCAGCAGCTCAGCTTCAAGTTTCTCCAGCACTGTCTGTTTAGGGTCCAAGCACACCCAGAAAAGCTCTGAAGCACATATTGGCCCTTTCCCAAGCTGATACCAAATCTCAAACAACAGTTTTCATTTTTTTCAAGGGAGAATAGAGAAATAGTCAATGAACACTTCAATAAACGCTTTTTGTAGGAAGATATTCATCAATGCATCATTTTTTTTTTTTCCATTGCAAACATTCCCTGATGGGTGTGTTGTCCTCTTCTGGCATTAGAGTTCTGATGCCCCTGACCTAAGCATGGGCAGGTAGGTGGGGGTGTGGTATAGGTGTCTCAGCCTGTCTGGGTATCTCTGGTTCTTCGCAGGCGTCTCAGACCCCAGGCTGACTGGCTGTCAGTTTACTGACTACAAAAGCAACCTATATTAGTTTAGGTTCATTAGCTATAGGCCAAAAATTAGGTGATGATGTGGGGCCAGGAACACACCAGGAAATCAAATTGCTTGTGAAGCTGAAGCTGTAGGAAAACTTGAATTTTCCTTTCTGGTCACCTACGTATGCAGCATTTTAAAATTACCCTGTCAGTAAACTTCGCTTCCTGCTGGGCTAGAATAAAGCATCCCTTGCACATCCAAGGGCAAGGCCCAAGTATTTGTGTCAGGCCCCAATATCACAAACATGCTCCCAGCAGGACAGACAGTCCTGGGTTTTTTACACAGTGAAGTTGGTTCCAACATCAGCTCTCCTGGTAAAACACCAAACCTCTTCTAATTCTCTCCTATAGGATGATGGCGGCATTCTGTCAGTGACACTTTTTCATTAATATGTGGACCATGGGGAAGGTAAAAAGACTGGGATCCTTTAGAAACATGCAGCAGGACCAGCCTTAACCTAAGTGCTGAGGCAGGAGCTCGGGGAGCACCTCCTCGGGCAAGGAGAGTTGTGCCAGCCTCAGACACCAGGTCCTTCCTTGCAGGGTAGGGCTCTATTGAGTACATTACACAGCCCTTCTCTCTCCTGGGTCCTCTCCAAATTCTGTACCTCCATATCAATCATTTCCCGAGGCAGGGGGGTCTCTGGGTACTTTTCTCCTTTGACTATCTCAACATTGTCTTCCATCTCATTTTCCAGAAAACCTGCAAGGAAAGGGCACAGAAGTTTCAGCACAGAATCATCCCTGGTACATCATCCTGGTCCCCAGCTTGTTGCTCAGCCAGGACAGAGGCCTCCCATGGAGGTGTGACAAGATTGAGTGATATGTGAGGGCCATCATCCCATACACACAGCCACCAAGGAATGAACACCCCCAGCCGCCTTGCTCAGTGACCATGCTGCTTATTCTGAAGCCACGTGGGCAGCCCTCAGCCCTGGCACAAGTGGCCACCATGGCCCCCCCTTAATTTGGGGCAATGAGTAAGGCGCGCAAAAAGCTCAGGTTCCACTGCTTAGCCCAACAATGGCCAGTGCTGCCACTGTGGCCACAGTGGGCACCAGCGTTGTGGTGGGAGGAGTGCAGAGCTACCAGGACACACATCCACAGGACAGTGGGAATCACAAGCCCTGCTGCTTGGATTTTAAGGACTTATCCCCAGGCTGAAGCCCTTGGCCACAAGAAGTGTGTGCCAACAGCTGGTGCACTGGTGTAAGGGTCAGGTTATCTGGATTAGCCTCCTGCCCAGCCCCAGATTTATCTTGTGATTTTATAAAAGCTAATTAACCTCCTTTCAGTTCAGTTAACCATTTTCAGAACAGGGGCAACAATTTATTGCCCATATGGGGTGAAGTGGTAATTAGCTGACGCACGGAAAACATTTCCAGGGGCTCAGATGAAAACATCACCATTTTGCCACTAATTCTAAACCCCAGTGTGAGAGCACTTAAAGAAATAAATCCCACACCACCAGTTGGCAGGAAGCCGATTGCATTTGACAAGCGTTTACTTACGCAGGATTCTCTCCAAGGATTCGCACCTTCTCACTTCATTCACAAACTTTCTCTGGAAGCTGTTGACATTCACATTCAGCTAAAAACAGGAGGGAAAACAAGCCTGGGGCTGAAGGCTGCACGCTGCTGTGCTCATTTTTAACATCAGCAGAGGACGAGTGCCTTTAGTGCGGGTGGCAGACACCACTGTGTCTGAGAGGATCCTACTGGCAGGGCAATACTGTGGGCTTCCTCACGGCCAGGGACACGGTGGCCTTCCACACAACCTTGCTGTGACAGCAAGAGTCAGAGGGGCCCTCATAGAGACACTCCCTGTGTCCTGGTGATGTAAAGAATTGTTCTAAGGCTGTGCCGAGGGCATTCAGAGCACCGGATGGGGACTCAGGGGTGGGCTGAGTCTTTGCATGATCTTTGGGTTTCAGATCAGCCTTGGGGAGGTCCCGCTCTCACCATAGACTTTTTGGCCTCCCTACAGGGGCATCTTTCCCAAGTGCTTTGAGGGAAGGACAAGCACACCCCGGGGCACGTCTCCAACAGCTCAGCATGTCAGCCAGGCACTACTCACATCTCTGAACTGGACCAGCCCCAGCTCCCCGAGCTCGGCCACGCAGCAGTAGGCAGCCTCCACCTGCAGGAAGAGCTGCCTCAGGCTCATCTCCTCGCTCCGGAAGATGGAGGCCATCTTGCCCGTTCTCCTCTGACCTGGATGGCCCTGGGAATCTTTGTGGCAGCAGCACGGTCTTCCTTGCCCAGGCAGATGCAAGAAGGTGCCAAGCTCTGCAGGAACATGGGGGTCATTGAGTCGAAGTGCTGGACAATAATCCGGTGCTGCTCATCACGTCCTCCAAAAGGGTTTCTTCACCTTCTAAGATCCTCCTTGAACCCACATGAGGCTTCACCCCACCAGAGCAGTGATAGATGCTAAGGTATGTGTGTGCCACAGGGAAAGGGGGGAGTCACCGGCCTCCTGTGACAAATGATGAGCAAATACCCTGCACTGTCCTCTGCTGGACCTAAACACTTCAGACCACTGCACTCAGGCTCTTTATTTGGGTTTTGGACGCTGTGATTGGAAATTAAGGCAATTTCTCTTTGCCTTAAACATGGAGACAAAAAAAAAAAAAAAGTCAATTATTTCACCTTGCAATTAGACAAGTGAAAGAGGCCAGAGTGTTTTTCTATCACTTTCATTGATAGTATGAACATTGCAAACCCATCTGGAGCATGTTATATGGGCATGGGGAGAAGAGCAGACTGTTTTCTTTAAATTAAAACAACCTTTAAGATTTCAGAACAATTTTTTCCCCATAAAGGACTGTTTTCATAATAAGATACATGAAATAACATGCATTGCACAAAATTTCCTCATCTCTACGCTTCTTATTATTTACTTTGAATAACCTGAACATAGAAATTGTCGTTAGTTGTTCTCACACAAAATTAACTGATCAGCATGCACAAACACAGTAATTATCTTTTTCCAGAGAAAAACATGCAAGTAGATACCCTTCTTGCATGCATTTAATTCTGTAGCAAGCCTATGTTTTATAAATAGCAAAGCAAAATCCCTTTATAACTTCACTTCTACTTGTTGACAAGGGTAGCAAGTCAATTGTCTTTACTTGTTGACAAGGGTAGCAAGTCAATTGTCTTTAACCCCTTCTGTCTCTATGAATCTTGTCTTTTTTATAAATTGTGGATTCTATGAATTCTCTTTGTAACANCGTCTCTATGAACCTTGTCTTTCAGCATTTTTTTATAAATTGTGGATTCTATGAATTCTCTTTGTAACATATAGAAGATTTATCCTAAATATAAGAGAAGCCTTTCACAAGATATTAAGGGCTTGCTTAACAGGAGCATGATAGTCACAGGTCTGTGTTTGCCCAAATATCCTGGGAAGTTTCCTTCTTTTGCTCTCTGTACCCATTCACTCGAAAATTTAAGATGCTGAAAATACAATATATGATAACTAATAGCTTGTTAAAAGAAAATATCATGTGCCAGCTTAAATGGATTTGGTACGTATATACATTTTAAACTTGGTTTGACATTTTTCAGCAAACTGTATTGTTCACAGGAAAAAGAGAAAAAAGCTGCAAGAGACTCATTACTCATGCAAAGTAAATCTGTAGTAAGTAAATCTGATTCTCAGAAAGTTTAAAAGATCATCAAATTGTCCAATATTTTCTTTAGACTGAAAAGTGTGAAGAAACTATAATTTAAAGCAGTCTCTATTTCTAAACCTGCAGTTAGCTTCCATTAAAAAAAAAAGCAGCTAAACCTTTAGAATTAATAGAACAAAACTCAAAATATTTAGAAATTAAGCTGCTTCAAATCCTCTAAAGCCAGGGTTCTACTTTTCCTTCGTAATCGGTCAGTGAAAACCCCAAAAGCTCACTTTCATCTTGATTTGGAATGAGAGAAATACCTTCTGCAAGGAAGGCAGAGCTTTCACCCCTCAACCATTCCTACAGATGAAGGAGGCTTGCCCAAAAGCACCTGCGGGCCAGCAATGCCTCTGTCAAAATCACCTCCCCCCTTCCCCGCTCTCCCCCGTCCCCAGTTTTTGCTTTGGCGGAACCAGAGCTAATTGAGAAATGCCCCGCACGTTCCCCGCCGCTGTTACCATTAAAATGCATTAAAGCGCACCGGGGTTGGGCAGGGCAGATCCCAGTGCCGGGAGCTGCCGGGCAGAAGGTGCAGCCGGTGTCCCCGGGGTTACCTGTCAGCCACCAGGCTCCTTTCCGCCAGCCCCTCTCCCAGGGCAGGGCGAGCTGTGCCCCGGCCCGCCCGGTGTCCGTGCGCAGGTGACAGCGACAGCAGGGCTCTGCCGGGAGGGGCCGGCAGCCCTCGCCCGATGTCCCGTCCCACACAGGGCACGGCAAGCCTGCGCTTTTAAGGTCAGAACTGGTCTGCACCAGAGAAGGGAAACCCTTTCCGTCCCAAAACAGCCCCCGGGTGGACCGGACCGGACCGAACGCTTTCTGGCTCGGTCACCAGCTCTGCGCCAGGGCTGTGCCGGGTGCCAGGCGTGTTGTGGCAGCACGGGGCTTGTTGGGACTGACAACAGATGGGACGACCTGGCTGTCACCGCCCCGGCCACCCGCAGGGAGTGAGAGCCTTGGGAACCTGCCGTGCGCGGAGCGCTATAAACCCCGAACACCTCATTTACAGCCCTGAGTGGGGGATCAGTCGCCAGGGAGGTGGAAAAAACTAGTGCGCTGTTTCTCGCTGGTTTTTCCTCGCTGAAGGCAGTCTGGGAAAGGACAGGAAAACAACGGGAGATTAATGATTTTCCTGCCGCGGGGGGACGGGCAGAGCGATGGAGCAAGGAGAGGGCTGGGAGAGCGGGGGCTCTGTTAACCAGGGGTAGTGCTGACAGGGAACTTGATTCCCACCCCTTGACATAACAAATGCAGGGGGGAAAAGGGGGCTTTATGAACTTTCTGCCACTCCAGCTGCTAAAGCAAAGGCTCCAGAGAGAAATCTCATAAAACCAGCATCTTATCTCCCACTGAGGTCGATAAGGCAGGGTTTCAGCCTGACAAAAAAGTCTGTCTGGGACACTGCTAAATCTAGCACCCAGAAGAAAAATTTCCTCTCAGAAGAAGAACTAATGAAAATGCACGGCTATATGCAAATCATAAAGTACTCCTAAAGAAATGCTTTCTCAGATCTGTTCTTTTGGAGGTACCCAGTTACCCTGGCCCAGCAAACCAAAGGGTATAGTCAGTCCATGGGAACACTGCCAAAAAACGAGCAACAGCAGAGGGTTTCCCAACACAGGGGTTTTCTACTCAAAAGCAGCAAAGAGTGGCCCCACTTCTCAAGGACAGCTTGGTGAGAGGGGTCCTGCCTCTAGCTCAAGTCTGGCTTTCTCGAGCCATGTGACCCAGAAAGGAGGTAGTAAAATTACAAGGTAATTTTGACAGTCGGGCTTAAAGCTTGCATTTGGCTCAGCAAACCACCCAGAGGAACTGGCTGTGGGGCCTTCTGGGCTCCCACCCGCTTTGGCTGCACTGTGCTTCTCCTGGACCAGCCACTGCCCACGGTCAGCTCTGCCTTCTCTCAGTGCTACCACAGCAAGGGAGTAAAGGCTGATGAAAGTCAGAACCTTCTGCTGGGAAATTGGGAATTCCCTTGATAAGGCAGACGTGAAGGCACTGCCGTTGGTGACATGAATGCCATGCAGGGCTGTGGGGAAGCTGGTGTGGCAAAGGAAGGACTTTGCCTTCCAGCCCATGCAGTGATACTAAACAAGGAGTCATCGTTCAGTTCCAAACTGGTGCATATTGACACAACAAAATGAAACAGCTTCTCAGGCTACTCCCCTCACCTCTGAACCACAGCACACTCTTCCCCCTGGGTTCATCTGATGACACCAGGATTTGCTTCCTCTTTGCTCCTTTGCTGCTCTTACTCAGTCCTACAGTTTCACTCAGCTACTTCCTGACAAGCTGTCGGGGCTGGGGGAGCAGAAGGGGTCCCCAAAGCATATTTGATCACCAAAGCAAGCTGCACTAAGCCAGCCATTCCATTCCGTTAGCAGAGGAGTGAGCAAACATGGAGAGCAGGGATAAAGCCATCTCTGCTGTCGTTCCTGGAGAGAGGAGAGCAGCAGAAAGCATATCCAATTTCATGCCTCTGGCATGTGGAAGTAAGAACATTATTTTATAATAATCCTATTAATGCAGATCAGATGAAGATGGCTGGCCATGAGGCAGCTTTGGAGAAGCCCATCAGTGGGCTCTTTGTTGGTGCAGGCAGCTCTGCCCGGGCCAGCTGAAGGCAGCCTTTCTCTGAACCCTTCACTGCCTGGCTGATCTTGGGCCCTCTCACTGGGGTCTCCAGATGAACAGCACAGGGTCACGGTAGGGCCACAGGCTCAACATTTGTCTAATACCAACCCCAGCCTGGACTGGAAAACACAAAGAACAGGGTTGTGCAGTTTTCCAAAATGCTAGTGTTGCTTTCCTCTGTGTGACAGAAAGCACATCCCCTCTCCCCTTCTTTCATTTAAAGAGTAAACCCTTTGTGGTTTTGACAATTTTTTCTCGAAGTTTAAAAACCAACCCCCCCGTTCACAGGTAGCTTTCTCTTAGATGGCTATTTTTCACATCAGTGAAGACACCCCACAAATTGGCCCCTTCCCTGATGGACACATTATCGGCAGCAGGTTTAAGATTTTGCTCTTTTTTTGCAGCAGCAATCAGATTTCATTTGCAATGAAGAATATAAACCCATAACCTCTATAAACAGAATATATGTATATATACACAC